>WHPZ01589827.1:0-30527 GCA_016617965.1 Macrosiphum rosae
TAACTGTTATTAACTATCGAATCTTATAATATAAATAACATCAAATAATAGTTATTAGATATACTTATAAATTAGCTTAACTGAGGGTTACCGATCGGGCCATGGGTTGTCGACGTGTCGTGGGTGCTGATATCCGATGTCGGTTGAGCTGACCGTCCACAGGTCCTCTTCAGGTCGTTGTCAGCTCTCGACTTCCACTGTCGACCATTCACTATGACTCTTGACTTCTGCTTGTGACTCTCGACTATTGACTCCACTACTGCCTCTATCTATTTTTCGCCAGGAGTTCCGGTCGATTATTAACACGATGTCAGCTAAACATCGCGTCAGCATAATATATATTTCATACATATAATATACACATTTTCCATTACTCAGCATATTAGCCGTGCTAGACGTAGGGAGTAATGTACGATGTCGATGCCGACATGTTTGTTACACTGGTTCCTATGTTTTTCTGAATCAGAATTGATCTTTACCCAGATTTTATTCTATCTTTTTATCTATCATGATTTTGATTATTTTGGTGATAATTTTGGAGGCATGTGTGATGAGGTTTAATGTTCTGTACTCTTCACATTTTTGTGTTCCTTTCTTTTTTGGAATAAGTACCACAATACCCTTCTCGAAATCACTAATGGTTTTTCCCTTTAAATTATATATTTCATTGCATATTTTGTACAGTTCTTTTCTAACAACTACGTCTGTGTATTTAAGTAACTCTGTTGGGATTTCATCTACACCATATGCTTTATTGTTTTTAAAGAAGCCAATCGCATGATCAAATTCTGCATATATGATATGATCTCTTATATATATCTCTGATATATATCTCTTTTGTCCTCCTCATCTATATTATCCTCTTCCTCAAATATCATAGTTAAATTATCCTCGTCTAATTCTTCTAGATATTCTTTCCATCTTTTAGCTATTTGATCAGCTTCTAGTATTAACTCGCCGCTTTTGCTTATTAGAGTTCCTGCATTGTGTTTCATTTCACGGAAAAGCTTTTTAATTTCTGAAAACGCCAGGTCACTTCTTCCACTTTTTAAATATTCTTGTGCTTCCTTACACTGCTCATCTCTTCTTTAGCTTTTTTTTTATCTTCCTTTGCACGTCATTTCGTATTCATTTGTATTGTTGTTGTTGATGATTTCTTCTTTCATTTATTAGCTCAACTATTTCGTCTGTCATCCAAGGCTTTCTAGCATCTTTCTTTTGGGTTCCTATTACTTCCTCTGCCTGGCTCTTTAGAATTTTCTTATTACTGTCTCATTTATTTTCTTCCGAATGACAGTTTCAATTTGTATATTGTTAAATGCTTTCTTACATTTCTCTTTAAATTATATTCTTTTCTCATTTTTCTTAAGCACTTCTAAATTCCATTTTTTTTGTAATTCCACCATTCTTAATTTTTTTGTACTCTAGATTTGTTTCCATGGTAACTATTTTATGATCGCTGTTAATATCAGCACTAGGATAAGTTTTGCATTGTTTAATTTGATTTTTAAAGCTTTGTTTAGTCATAATATAATCAATTTGATATCTCGCTGTATCTCCCGGCCTCTTCCGGGTATATATTCTTCTTTTATGGTGTTGAAAAATAGTGTTTGTAATATTATCAATTTGTGTTGTGTGCAGAATTGTATTAATCGTTCCCCTCTCTCATTTCTGTTTCCCCAACCATAACTACCCGTTATGTTATTTTCTTTTCCTTCGCCTACTACTGTATTCCAGTCACCCAATATTATAACATTCTCTCCTGCCTTAGTCATTGCCATTATTTCATCTATTTTATTATAAGTTTCTTCAACTTCTTCGTCATTATGTGATGATGTTGGTATGTATATTTGGATAATAGTTGTAGTAGCAGGTTTAGTATTAATTTTAACCATGATGGTCCTATCTGTACATTGATAGTAACTAATCATATTTTTCCCGCACTGTTTCTTCATGATGATGCCAACTCCAGTATGTCCATTGTTTGAACCTGTATGTGTTTGGTAGTTACGTAAGCAACACCAACACTGCGATAAGCAAATGCCGCCTTCCCGTTACTCTCGGTAACCGGATCAGTTCGTGCCCGCACCTAGCCGTTGTCAGAGTCACGCGACTTCAATATTATCGTCTGTTTTGTTGCTTTTTATCCCATGTTTTTTATTGTGCGTCGTGTCTCGTAAAACCCGTCACCGTCCTACCCATCACCGTCGACGTCACCGTCCTACCCATCACCGTCGAAGTCACCGTACTACCCATCACCGTCGAAGTCACCGTCCTATCCATCATCGTCGTTAAGCCACCGTCACCGAGGTCAACGCGTCACCACCGACATTGTCTGCGTACGTCATTGTTCTAAAACTTTATTATAATTTTGTTGTGTTATTTTTATTCATCATCCCCGACGAATCCCCCAGATTGGCCAGTCCCTGTGTACCCCTTTACTTGTACCTAAATTTGTTTTGTTTTGAATTTTAAAAAATCAAAAATACAGTTGTTACCATTTATTTACACAATACAGTCCACTAACCTAAGCTGAGCTATTAGTATGAATTAATCTATACTCATCACTCCAAAAATCACCGGATCTGGCCATCTTACTTCACTTATCCCCATAATGTCAATATTTAATTTTCTCATTTATAGTTTTAAATTTTCAAACTTTCAGCTTCTTCTCAAGGACCTAACATTCCATGTGCCTATTATTTTATAGTTTTGTTTTGCTTCACTCAAGGCGATCTCCACCCGGACATCCGAACAGGAGACTAGATTACGTCTGGAGTCTCTTAATATGAGTTCACAATCCATAACTGCAGATACTAGGGATAATAAGATGGTGGTTTCCCGTTTCCTTCCACTTCGCAGTTTTGTAAACGTTTAGATGGCTGCCATCTTCGCTTGAAAATGTTTGGCATGTAGCTGTACCGTTCTCCTTGATATTCACCTACATCCATAATATAATACTGGGGGACCTGCTGCCCTTCCCCAGACTCTTTTTTTTGGTCACTTCTTACGCCAAGCAGGGATTACTTTGGGCCTATTCTATCCCCGGACCCAGACGGGACAAAATATTAGGATTATTGACCGATAAATATACAAAAATTAAGAAAACAACATCAACGTCTAACCCACATCTCCTTGCATCCGCCGCAACGACCAGTTTATTGTCATTGCTTTTAAAAGACACATTAGTACTATTGCAGTCGTCTCCATCTCTCAATACACATATTATAACATTAATTTGTAATTATGGTTATAATTTTTACTAACACATTTTTTTTCATATATTTTTTTTTATTCTACACCACTTAAATCAATGTTTTTTGACTTTAATATACGAACATAATATTTTAAATTATTTATAACTCAAAGAACATTTTTTAGTAATATATTTAAATTAAATTGTCTTAAGAATCATATTAGGTAAGTTAAAAAATAAAACTTAATAGGAGAACACTATACAAAAATTACTAAAACCAAAAAAAAATAACAAAACAAATAAGTAGGTAAAATAACAAAACAAATAAGTAGGTAAAATAATTAATCATCCAACGTGGTTATTCGTACTTTTTTTACATTATTTATATATTATGCTCATTTTTTCTTTACGTCAATTCTCTACAGCAATAATAACATACCATTCACCTTAAATACATCCAAAATAAAGAGGAAAACAAATCGTAGAGCATGAAACTTGGTAGAAAATTAAGCATGTTCAATTTTTTTTTCATCATGGCTAAAATTTTAAAATAGAAACAACTTTTAATAAGAAGTAATATTTCAAGTCTATATATTGTTTAGCCTGTTGTTATAGACCACCTGATCCCCGTGATCTCCTCTCCATTTCAGGTGTTAGTTTAACTATTTCAAAGTTCTCTTAATCCCAAGGTACCTACTTATGAATTTGTTATTATTTAGATAACATGTACCACGCATAGATCATTATAGTTATCAAAATAAATAACACTTAAAGATATTCCTAATATTATGTCTTATACGTCTTATTACTATAATACAATAAACATTATACTCACATGTATTAACAGTTAACTTCACCAACTTTGAAGTGATTTTTATATCATAATATAATTTTTTTTTATGAAAACTTTAATTTGTTATTGTTTCATTTGTCCTTTTGTAAAATCATAATATATTCTGTTTCAATTTCTTACTTTTATATAATGAAATATTTTTTTAATGTTTTTGTATTTAAATACCTATAAAAAAATGTATTTAAATCAATTTATTAAATAATGTTTTTTCAAGTATATAAATATCTGTAAGAAATATTTTTAATAAGTACCTATGTTAAATACTATAAAATATAAATAAATAATTGAATGATTTAATTTGACATATCGTAATAAATTACGATTGGGTGTATATTTATGAAAATCATTAAGCTTTAATACATCTTATTAATAATTGTATAAATTAATTTTATATAATTTAATCAATTTTGATTTATAAAATAGTTTATATAGTCTTATGTGTTTAGTCGGGTGCCCTCCCTTATCTGTTAGTCTAGCTATGTAAATATTATCTTAAATCAAAATTACTTATTGTACAGATGTTGTATAGATTTTAATTAAATATATTTTTAATAAAAAAGTTAAGTTATGTTAAAAACATAAGTTCTTATGTATGCCTTAAAATTACACCCACATATACGTTAAACTTAAATAATTGCACCAAATATTATAGTCCAAATACCTACCTTATTAATTATTTACAGATTTCAAATCTATTCACTTAAAATTTTTTTTAACGATTATTGTAGAAAAAACTACTGACAGTAAATTTTGAGGATATCCCTTTAGCATAAACCAAAATTATTATAATATACAAATACGCTATAATTGATTTAAAATATTTTCCACAATAGTTTGATAAAATATTTCATGTGAAAGGGTTACATTCTACAGTCTGCTCGGTATAATATGTGATAAAGCACAAAAACTACACATTGTTTGCCGTTTTCTTTGTGTTATAGTTGTATAAAAATAACATAATAAATATTATGAGCCTTTATTATTACCAATTTGTTTTGTTTGTTTAATGATACCCTCGAGCTCGGCAGCAGTGGCTATTGTGACTTGTGAGTGATTTAAAAATATTGATTTACATAATATATTATTCTAACACTATACCTATACAACACTGAAAAATACACACTTATACACACACTATACAAACGACTTAGTTAAGGTTAGTTAAGAGATAGTAGGTATAGGTGCTAAATATGTAATGACAACTTAAGGGTATCGTATATATACGGATGTGATTCTACCAATGGTTCCTGGAGCTTTGAACTTTTTAAGTACGGCATTGATGATTTTATATCTTATATTGATATGAACTCCAGGAGACGTACATTGAGGCAATATTTTTGTGATATTTGTATGTGGGAAATTCTATAAACAAGTACTGTGATAATATTATTACTTCAAATTCTCTGGGAAACTCATGTGTCAGGACCTATGTTTGATTTCTTGAAGTTTCGTGGATTAGTTATTATTATATGACAATATTTTTTAATTTATTTGGAAATAGTTGTTTTTATAAAATATATAGTACCTATTTATACAACAGATTATACCTACCTATAACATGAGGTTTCTTACTTTTTAATGACAATTTATATTTTTAATTTCGTACTTTTCAGCAGGATACTTAATCGATTGTCTTTTTTTATAAACATTTAAAGTTTAAATAGTTTAAAAGAGATGTGGAGTGGCCTGGGATACTGCGCAAAATCGTGATGCAATACTCCACTCATTTAAACGTTGAAGTTTAAATGCTTGTAAATAAAAGATTATTTATTAAATATTCATTATTTGTACATCGAAGTTTTCATAAAAATATATTTTTTTTTTCAAATATATATACATATATTTATGAAATATAGTTATCATTAAAAAAGGTGAGAAAAGGGAAATAACTTACAAAATCAACAAAAGAAAAAAGTTCTATTTTTCTTTTCAGATGTTTTTGACATCGAATGGGGTTATTAGAAGTTCCATTTATATAGTGTTTGCACTTATATTTATGTATGAGTTATTAGCTTAGTTATTAGTTCACAATTAATAACATCCATTAGATAATTAACTGATTTTATTTTAGAATTATCCTAAAGTTTTTGTTCATCAATTGGTGATAATGTGTCATACTGGTATATTTTCGGATTTCTAGAAGTTTATTATACTTGACCGAATCCAGTGTTCGGCAAGCTTGGAAAGTGGTGAAGATGACGGTAAAAGTTTCTTTGCCATATTGAATATGGTTAATTATTATAATTTATAACCTCGTAGTTTCTGATTATTCTTCATGATCTGGTTCGCGGTAGAATTGATGATCATGTTACATAATATTATATTATAAGTATTTTATAAGTTAACTAAATTATTAATTCAAAGAATATTTATTTATTTTTTATGTTTGAAATCACTGTAGGTATAAACATATTATTATTACATAAAGGAATAATCAATTAATTAATTTTAATGATAACCTGGTAAGGATATTATCTATAAATATAAATTGTAACTTACTTATTATTTTTCAAATTAATTGGAACCAGCCAAGTTTTTACAATGGATTATTCTTACTAGTTAAGATATTAACTCAGTTTGAACTCAAAAAAAAAAAAAAAAAATAGTTGTTCTTGTTCATACTAAAAAAAAAAAATGAGAAAGCACATAGCGATCTGGTTTAGAATATCGGATGAGAAACTTATTTTAATTATTCACAACATAATATATTCAATCAAAAGTTAATTCTATTATTGTGCTCAAAAAGTCTACAGTAAAAGCACTTTGAAGTTACTGAGTAATTTTGTAGTCCAGTCTTAATTATCGTTAGTTATTATTTTATAACAACTTAAATTGTATTCGTTTGTTTATAATTAAATCAGTCTAAGTACCTATCTATACTACTATGAACATTTTTGCTTAGTAATTCAAAGATCGTTACCAAATGTTTGTATAAAATATATTTCAGTTGTAATAATACTTGAGGAACTTGAATAAAATATAAATCGAATTCAATTGTCAAAGAAAAATACTTGTCACTGTAGTTGGTGTTTTTACAATCTATTGTATTTTAAAAAATTCCGAAAATCTCCAAATAACGGTTTTAATTCATTTATAAGTTGTAAATATAATAGTAACTGTTTTAATCGTTTTATATTTATGCTTGAACAGCAAGTCGCAATGCAGTGTATTACACTATCATTGTTTTCAAATTTAAAGATGTTACTCGGTAGTTTTTATTCAATTTTTTTATCCCACTTTATTACTCTACACCAACTATTTTTGAAGCGTTTTAATAATAACTTTGAACACCATCATGATCACATATCTTTCATAATCTCCCGTTAATGCCATAATATTTGTTTTTTCATTGTATAATAATTAATCATTGTGAGAGATTCAAAACAAATTTGTTATAAGCACCTTGCTTTACAAAAATAATCACCTTCCATTCATCAAAATATCATAACATAGTATTAAAGTGTTATTGATTTAAGCATTCTTTTATATAATCATATTTCATTTACTTAGATAACTATTGCATATGCTGTGAAAAATTTAGATTTTTATAAAATTATTATATAAAGATTTACTGTGGATAATATTTTAAGACTCATCATTATAAAATGTAGAATTTAATTTGACATTTAAAAATAAATATTACAAAATAATGAATTGGATTTTCATACGTCCAATTTTCATACATAATACGAGTAAACGAACTACATTCGTACGGTGTAGAAAATATACCTCCTATGCACAGGCGCAATTAGAGTAAAAAATTTGGAGGGGCTTCAGCCCTAATGGAAAAACCACCGATCAATTACAAAATCTGCTAAAAATGGGATTTTAATTTCTAATGCTTTTTGTATCACCATAGAAACGAAAAATAAAAATAACGATTTTAGTTAGGTATTTTGTTGTAATTTGGATGTGTAAAGTGGATGTCACTCTGCTGTACAGTAGGTTACAAGTGGGTCATTGTATAATGGATTGTATTAAACTTGAATTCAATGATATTCTATCATTATATAAGAAAAACGATTTTGAGCGGAGACTGCAGTTTGTCAGTCTGGTTATTTTATATTGTCATTAATTATTATATCATGTAAGTTGAATTAATATTATAATATTATAATTTTTTTATTCGTTTCTATGGTAATAAACAAAGCGTTAGAAATTAAAATCCAATTTTTAGCGGTTTTTCGTAATTTTTTGGTGGTTTTTACCGTGGCATTAAAAAATGACCTTTCTAAAGGTAAGGTACTATATGTAGAAATCAAAAAAATCCTTCTGGTAAAAATTTCGTATACAGGATGTAAAAAGAAAAAAGAAAAAGAAAATAAACACCATTGTAAAAGTGTAAAACCACTAGCTTCCTAGCTCCGTTCAGAATCTAAAAACTGGTTCAGAGGAATTAAACCAACTAGTGGTTTCTAAGACACTCGTTTTTTTTTAATATTATACTAAAATTACATAGGTACACAATTTAACACCCTTTTATATTTTTGTATCTATACTTTTTAAAATCGGCTAGTATGAGTCTATGTTAAACACTCATATTGTGATATTTTTAATACCGGATAGCATACGTTTACTTGGAAGTTTTAATAGAATTATTATTAAACCATTTATTTGTTCAACTGTTGATAGTTATGAAAATATTTACACAGGATAGATCTGATAAACATTTTACGAAGAAAAAGACTATCAACAGTTAAAAAATCATTTTTATGAAAATAAATAGTTCCTCGTCACGTTAATTTTGAGTCTATTATTCTCAGGCTTACAAAGTATTTTAAGATTTTATTTAATTGTTACCTAAGTCAATTTTGGATCCTTTAAGACACGTTTTTAGTTTATTATTTTTCAAAAGAAAAAAAATCCGCTTGAATGTAGAAAAAATTTCGTATTTTTAGAAAGTTCAATGGATATTCTATTTACAATGGTATATCCTCACAGGATATCCTGTCTAATATATTGAATAATATATTTATGTATGTTATATAAACTGATAAGATACCTACTTTGTTGGAATAGTATTTCCAATAGTTCAATTGTAATTGCGTATAATAAATGATAATTCTTAAATTTAGTGAAAGTTTAAAAAGCAATTATTAATTAATATAATACAATACGATACAGTATTATTTATTTTAATTGGTCTAATTATTAGGTATATTATTTTTATAAACGTATACTTACACACTATTGTCTATAATTATAAAAATAATTTGTGATCAAATAATATATTTTAGAATACTTTACAATATTCCAACTAAAAATTGCTTAAACATTATAAAGATTATAACTATTATATTTTTTATCTTACATTTGTTTTAATTATTTATACCCTGTAAACAATACTTCAACTATATAGCAATTTATTTAGAGTATAATCTTAGTGTGGCTAAATCTTCCAAACAATTTTAGTATAGGATTTAGCCTTGTCACATATATATCACAAATATTTTGGTTAGTGGCAATAAACTTTAGAGGGGGGCTTTGAACCCTAAGCCCCCTCAAAAGTTGCGGTTTTTGTTTTATAGGTGGTGGGTGTCTAAATTTTGTCGGCCTCAAAGGTAAAAAGAAGTTGAATACGACCATGGATAAATCTTTGTTTACGTAAGATATTATGAACCAACACTAGATATATCAAATAAAAACAGGATGTATGACCGGAATAGTTACAGAGAATATTTTGGTAGAACTCAGAGTTAAAAGAAATTACAGAAATACGGACAGGAAACTTACAAAAGAAGGCCATATTACAATTACGAAATTATAAATAGTATCGATAAAATTAGGCACTTATTACACAATTTACACAACTCACAGATGCTATGAAACGGGACATTATACAGACATTTACAGTAAAATAATAAAAATTTAAAAAAAATGTGAAATGATTCCGTGATAAAAGGTAGAGAAATATATCTCTATCTTACACTAGCCGACTCGAGAAAATAATAATTATATATTATTTATACAAATAATTTAAAATTAAACGATGTTAAGAAGCCGCTCATAAAATCTAACATAAAACATAAGACATTACGTAATTTCCTAATTTTCTCTAGTATTCCATCAGTCAATCTTTTTACTTGCCTCTGAGTCGACTTACTAGCGATATCGTTTTTTGAAAATAACGATTAATGTTATGATTGGAACTAAAATAGTAGAAATTACTTTAAAAAAATTATTGGGTTGAGTCAAGTGTTAAGCAAGTTGAGTGTATTACCGTACCTACCTCGTTTACTATTTTACAGTTAAATTTTGGTGCCGAAAAAGAAAAAAAAAATTAAAATTACTGAAAAATGTGTGGTGTATTTTAAAATGCTCTAAAAAATAAAATAATGTTTTCACGAAGAAATATTAATGGAGAAAACACTAAACGTAGGTATACACTTTCGTACATATTAATCTTTCCACTAATTTGAATTTAGTTGACTTTTTTATTATATTTTCCTTCGTAGTCCTTAATAATTTATAATTTTTCTAATTTCTGTCATGAAAGATTATTTTTATGAAACAATTTCATTTTAAATATTTTATGCTTCCATCTACCTATATAATATTTTGTATTTGTATATATTATGCATAATATGTATTGCAAAAAATTAGAAACGTTTTGCTCCTATAACGTCCTGCATAGTATTATAATTTGCCCGGGTCACCTCACCTCAATCTATCTAAATCGCCTACCAGTTTTTACAATTTCTATCATAATATATTCTCGAATATTTTGTACATATGGACAATAATTTGTCTGAACTACCGATGTTTATCAACCAAATGTTCCAAATAAATGTTGATTGTACATTTTATTTTACGTGATACGCGTATGATGTATTAATTTTGGTATTATCAACAATTGTGTTCTCATAATACCCATTCTATCAGTATCTAAACACATATTTAATTCACAACATTTCGATGATGTCTAGATGCGTATGATATTAAATAATATCACAAAAATCATTTATGATGTACATTATCACATTCGAGTGTTTGAAAGAAATATCAAGTTGTATTTTCACTGATCCTGCAGATAAAGTCTTTTGTGTTTTGTGACTTATGTCGCTAGATGTGTTTTGATCCTTAATTTAAATGAAGCTTAATGAATAAAATTAATTAAAGAAACAAATTATCTGGATAGTGCTTGGTATAATGCCAAAAATTTTGAAATTCCCATTGTATTCACTGTACATACACAACTACTTACATCTATGTGCAATGTAATTAATCAGATTATAGTTAATTTATTTTTTTAATTTAGGTACATCATAAATAATGAATATTTTGTCATTGAATCAAGTAAGGTTGAAATTGTATAAACACAATATATTTAATTTACAATTTAAATTTAAAAATCTTTGACATAAATAAATAAACTACAATAATAATTATTAAGAACATTTTTTGAAGCCCCATGGCTTGTTGATTATTAATTTATTGTTTTTTAACGTACATCATATTATATAATGAATATTTCGTCATCGATTTTCGAAATATTGAATTTACAACAGTCATAATATATTTATTTCTGTATACAAAAAAGAAAAAAAACATTTAACTAATAGGTTGAAAATATATAAACATACATTTAATTTTCAGTTTAAATTTAACAAGTCTTTAACAAAAATAAATAAACTACCTACAATAATAATTATTCAGAACATTTTTTGAAGCTCCCTGGTTTATTAATAAACAGTTTCAATATAACGCCACAAAAATACCATACCACAAAATATTATATCTATAGACTATAAAAAACAGCAAGTCATGTAAACAAAAACAACCTTGCGTCGACTGAAGCCACTCCAAATTATCTTTCTATCTGACCCAGAAACGTAAATAACTTATATAGACAATCAAATATTTATACATGTTAAGAACTCACCAATGACATTATGTACGTTGAAACTATTGAGGTATTAAATTAAAAAATTACAATGCTCAACTTAACCAGTATTGTTGGTTTCGTTCTTGCTTTTTTTCAATTTTTTTTTTCAAACGATTATTCAAAATTTCAAAAAATTACATACAAATTATACAAGCTATACGATTCACAGTATACAACTACCACAGTATGCACTACCAGCGACCAAAAATCAATTTTTCGATGAAAACGATTTATCATTATTCACCTGGTGACAAAAAAAAAAAAAAAAACGTAGAACTTACACCGGTGGTTGCAGTAACGAAGAGTGAAACCGAATATGCACTACATTCAGTCAGTTCTGTATCATGTCTCGATGCCCATGTTTATTTTTAAATTAAGGAAAATATTTTGGAGAATTAAAAATGTAGGTGATTGCCTACCGCTATATTATAGTACTCGATATAGTCTTTGAATGTTATCGTAGACATAAATCATATTGATCATTCGCGGTTGTCGAATAAAGGTTGCGCTTCCTACTCAAATGTTTGAAAATTTTAAAATGATACCTTAATAGTTCACGATTACGAAAGTCATGGTTTAATATTATATTTTATTGCCTACCAGACTTCAGATATTCAATAATATATTTATATATTTTAAATTTTTAACGTTAGATTTAAAATAAATTGGTGTAAATATAATAATATAACGCAGGCTCCAGATCTTTGGAACGCTTTTCACATCACTCGGCTCAATGTAGTATAGTGGTTTGTTGTGCAATTTGAACGCATGCTTACGTTTGTAGAAACATTTTTAAAGGGTTTATACTCTTAAGTAGTTGAACTAACTGTAGATTCAATTTCCTATAATCCTATGGGTACATTAAAACTTAAAAGTTAGTTATAATAATTTTTTCTAAACATTTTCAAGAGAATCACCGGGAAAATAATTTACAGTAAAAAAGGGAGATTTTCATTTGAAAAATTGAAATTTGTATCGCCACAGGACATTCCTTGAGTAGTACAAAATGATCAGGAATTTGAAAATATGGTCTTCAGGTATAATTTATTAGAAAATCGGAATTTGAATAAAAGTATTGTTAAAGGGATAAATGGAGGTGAGCATGCTTAAAAAATCGTTCTGTGTAGTGTTTATATTACATATCTTTATAAGTTGTACATATTATAATTTCACATTTTTTATTCACATATTTGTATTACATATTATATTTGTATAAGGTTACAATTATTAATTGATGACTTTTTTCAAAAATATTTATTTTATGCACACGGGCATGAATCTTTCAATAGGCAAATAAACGATATGGCAACGTTGCACGTAAATTCGTTCTCAATCGTATTCTGTTTTGGGTTAGCGGTTAGTTCTTTGTACATTTTAAGTGTTCTCAACCGTTCGATAGCCTTATTATAATTGTATTAACGTACATTTAATATAATATGTAAAAGAATTAATCATTTTATTTTTGTTAAAATATGCTTTATATTATGCTTGTATTTGAACAAACGAAAAAATACGAAACAGTCAATCTCAAGCCACACATTTTTTAAATAATTTTTTATCGGTACCCCATTGGTTGAACGATCGTTTTCAAAACAACAACAACAACAACAAAAAAAATTGTGTATATATCTATAACGCTTTTTCGTTTAACAAGCGTGTATTAAGTATCACTAGATTATGCGCTTGGTGTGTAGGGTGCGCTGCGGAAAACTAGGGAAAACCGTGAAAAGTTTTCTGTATCCAGTGTGCCTTTAATATCGCTGCGGGACAGTCGTCGTCGTCGGTAGTAATTATCTCTTTCGTCTGCCCGTTTGTTTACGCTAATGAAAATTGTTTTATATAAAATAAAAATTATTCGCGTGATGATGAGATTTTCACAAAGTGGTCGCTGAATAAGAAACCGAAATAGGTGAGTACTTTGTACGTTAAATACGTTTTTATTTTATTTCGTTCCCAGTGAAAAAACCGAAATAATTAAAAAGCTCCGATGGTTATTGCATTTAGAATAGGGACTTCGTCTTGTTTTCACGTTCGTTGTGATATCATGTTATAAATACCAGAATTTTTGTTACCGATTGCCATAGTTTTTTTTTATATTAAATGGATGTTTATAGTGTTCTTAAAAATAATTATTTGGCACTTGGTGATTTACCAACGAGCTCGTATAAAAATTAAAAACAACTGTATGATATTATCTAACCTTAATAATTATTAATATATATTTCTGTAACCAGAAATAATATATTTTTTGGCTTTTGATATAAATATTTTTGCGATGTAAATACCTACGTTTGTCTATATTTAAAAAAAATATATACCTATTATTATGCATTTTGCACTTATAATAAAATAATGAATCAGAATTGTTAGAGATTTATTTTCATTAAATGCTTGTGGTAAATTAATTTTAAATTGAACTTAGAATATAATACCTATACCTATTTCGTAATAAATATAAATACTTTTATAATCAATTCAATATCGTTCAGAATTCAATTATATTTTTTTTTCTAATGTTTCAGAGAACTTTTTTTTTTTTATAAGCCCCTAAGTGCTTCATTCTTGCAACTTTAAGCATTTGTAATACCGTAAATGCCTATATTATGTTATCATTAGAATTTGTGACTTTCGATTATTATTGCACCAATTTGTCATTCTCTATACATGTAAAAATGTATTTATTTTTGGCGTCCGTTCAGGAATTTTTTTATTTTTTTGCAAAAGTATATACTATATTATATGGGAAAAATAATAATTGCAAAAAGCAACACCGCGAATTGAAATGGAACAAAGGTCGTGGATTTGAATTAAATCCCCCAGGGTCCAGAGTATTGTCGGTGTACACGTCTATTATTGTTTAGCCTCAACAACGTGCCGGCCTTTAAAGGTTGACCCCTACTACAGTCATTGCCAAAGCTATTAAAAAAAAATAAAAATAAATGGAAATTTTACAATTTCACTGTAAACGTGTGTGTATGCGTGAACGACACATAATAGGTAATTTATTTTTAGGCAAGAGTTCGTAAAAAAAAAAAAAAAAAAACAATACCCAAACCTCTTACCATCGGCGCAATTGGGTAAAAAGGAACCGGAAAAAAAGCTTTTTTATTTTTATACCCCTTATTGAAATACTAAAGTAATAGCAGCTAATAGCTATGGGTTATTACCTCATCAATTCTATCGAAAGGTATTGATAATTTTCAATTCTACCAATACTCTGTATCGGCATCGGTAATAGAAAACATCTCTTTGTCATTTCTAATTGTTCAAAAAATAATGACGTCATGATCTGAGATATTTTAACTATGCCATTTTATAAAATCAAACCACGGTTAGGTGTTTAATTCTCTGGATGCAAAACATAGGTAGGTATACTATATTTTATACCGCTTTGAATTCCCAGGATTTTGCATTGAGCGCACACTTCACAGGCAGGTACATTAAAAGGAAATGTTCATAAAAGCAATTACATGTCAAATGCCAAAATAAATACCGTTATAATTTTATACCATATATTATATACAATGATCATTAAGGGTATAATAGTTATATAATATACGTTTATTTAAATTTTTTTTTTTGATAGTTTTGTAAATATTTTATGCAGACGATTATATTATTAATTAGGTAGGTATTCGAGGAAAATCGGCTTTAAAACTCAACCATTTTCAATGCAGTGAATATTATCATGTTTTATTTGTTGACGATGTAAAACAATATTTTACTATACATTTTTGATCACATATTTTATCATTAGATACCTAAAGTGATATTATTTCGCACACAACTTTTGATTCCCTTTGAATTGTTATATTAATTGAACTGTTGTGAAATGTGTTTTATGCAACATTAATGTAATAATTTCTAGATTTTTCTTTTTGAAAAAGTACTGTTACAGGCTTGTTCGTTGCAATTATTGCCCTCCAAAGCTTTTTAATATTTATCAGTTTATTTAATCTGCTATACATTTGATGAGACGGGGTTTTTTTTTTAAATGTGGATGAACATTTTTGAATAAAATGAGAAATAACTGTATTTTTTAAAAAGAATTAAATTACATTTTTATAGAATTGTGCATTATTTTTCTACATAATATATATCTTATTTGAACATTGAACCACCGATAATTAGGGCTTAACAGTTAATGGATGTAAATTATGCACTATCGTTGAAAATCATAAATTTTATAAACAGCATAATATTCTGATTGTGATGAAGTGCAGATACAACATTTTTTTAATGGTTATTGTTCTATATTCATTATTCACAGATAGCATGGTTATAGTATAGGCATGGCCCTGGAAGGGCGAGATAGAGATATTGATTTCACTACAGCGTCGATTGTTTTTTAAGATTATGGTCAAATAAACTTATAAAGCTAAATACTCTTAAATATTGTATCCATCAATACAAAGAGGAACACTTAATAATATGTATATTGCAGTATATAATACAAATGGGCTAGGGTATAATCTTAAATTGCGATGTAACTAACCTGAAAATAATTTTTTTTTTTTATTGATTTCCGAATGATTATATACTATTCAACCGGTAAACGGTCAAAATATCCAAGGACAAAATATCCAAACCAAAATATCCAACGGTCAAAATATCCACAGACAAAATATCCAAATCTATCCGTTTTTACGTAGATTAGTAAATTACACATTATAAAAATATAAATATAAATATATTATATAATATATAAATTACGTTAGTAGTAATAATATCACAAAATTTACTACACACACATTAGTCAAATAATATAAAATAAAATGTAAAACAATTTGTTTTTATGAATACAGTATACACATAATAAAATAAAATAAAATATTAAATAATTTGCTAAAAAAATGACTACCTACACTATTTTCTAAAAATTTAGAAAAGCGTTTTTAAAAATAGAACATTTTATTTTAATTTCTAATAAAATTAGCAATAGCATTTAAAAAAAAATCTTCATTTGACCTGTACAATTTTTCAAGACCTAATTGTTGTATTTTTCTGTGGGTACTTTGTCATATTATACTTGTTAATATTATATATATTGTAATTAATATATATTATATACCTAAATATATCAACAACACTTAATAACTCAACTCAGGGGTTTGACTAATGAATGTGCAGTATAATTTGTGATATTATTACTATTAATGTAATTTATTTTACTATTAGTAATTACTAATTAGTAAATTTTTAAAAACTATTTTCTAAATTTTTGAAAAATAGTGTAGTATATTATTTGACTATTTGATTATTGTGTGTGCAGTATATTTTGTGATATTATTACTATTGATGTAATTTATTTTACTATTAGTCATTAGTAATTTGAGATATTTGAGCTAATTTTATTAGTAAGTAAAGTGTAATCTACTAATTTACGTAAAAACGGATACATTTGGATATTTTGTCCGGGGATATTTTGACCGTTGGATATTTTGTCCTTGGATATTTTGGTTTGGATATTTTATCCGGGGATATTTTGACCGTTGGATATTTTGTCCTTGGATATTTTGGTTTGGATATTTTATCCGTGGATATTTTGTCCTAGATTCGTTCAACCTGTACACTATTTTACTTTGTACACTAGGATGGTTCTTAGTTAAAGGGAAAATTTAATGTGTGTGCATTGTACACACCACGATGAATAGTTGGTGGAAACTCATTGAATGACCTCAGAATGATCTACTTGACATACAGTATTCATTATTTTAAAATATTCAATATAGGTACCTAGTTAGAATCATTCATTAAAGTGTAATGCGTAGGACCTATCTTATTTTCAAAATTTTCACTTATGGAATATAATTCAGTTTTTTTTTATTATTATTAGAAATATTGTTTAAGGAAATTTTCTAGAATTCTTTACTTATTTTTTTCAATCTAATTAATACTTGGGTATGAACTTAATCATTTATTAGCTATAAGTTATGATTTTCCTAAAGATATGAATGGTTACCTATAGGATATTACTCTCTTATAAATTACATTTTTTTTTTTTTTTTTTTTTTTTTTAGTATAGAGCTTCAATATAATAGTTACTAATTATTAGTTATATCAATATACATAATTCCAGTAAGTAAAAGTTTAAAACTGAAATATAAGTACCTTTTTAAAAAATATTTTAAAATGATGAAATTTTTGTTTAAATTACCACTTAGAAAATGATACAGCACTGTTATTCGAATTTCTCGTCGTGATAAACTTCAACTTTTAACTGTACATTGTTTGTAAGACATATTTCTTTAAATTGGTCATGCGTTAGTATAATTTGATCTGATTTCCCGTTATTTTTCGGTTTTTAAGTTTAATGATTTCGGATAAAATTTTACATTTTTACCTAAAAAAAATGAAGTTGTTCATTTAATTTTGTATTTATTTTTGTACTACTTATGATTTGTATTGTAGCTTAAGTATTGAACGACTTGTTTTTATTTCGGTAAAATGAAATAATATGTATTGACTATATTTAGTAAACAGATAAAGTATTATTGGCCTGTTTTCATTAACTTTTTGACGTGCACCTATAATGTATTACTGATTTTTGTGTTAGTTTAGGTCTATATTATATCATATAAAACAGCTAATGAATAATTATTAAAATTAAATGAATTTATTAATGCGATTGACTAAATAGAGCGCCACTTATGATAGTATAATATTTTTCGACATTTTGATCTGATGAGCACTTATTAGTTGTAAATATCTAATAGGAGATAATTGAAAAAAAAATAACAGCAGTTCGAGATTCTCAGGACTTATTTTGGAGATGGGCTGTATAGGGTTATCCAAAGAAATCGTGGTTTATATAATTTGATCTTTATCCGCGGTGTATCGTGACCCGATGTTTGCTTTACCGTTTACACGCGAGCAGACCACAATGCGGTCACGACGTAAGTAATACTAATACCTAACAGAAACAATACCAATTCATTATACACTCAAATAAAAATATGAAAAAAGCGTTAAAAGTTGTATATTATTATTATTCCAAATATCGGTGGATTCCGGACAAAAACTAGCCCACATAAGGTGTGCCCCGACGTGTACATTATCGTTATGTGGGACTTATTGTGCGAGTAGGCATACGACTACCATTTCGTATATTATGACGTTATACGCTATTATATTGCGATATTATCATCGAGGAGATTTTTATTTTATTTTTTCGCGCGGCCCGGTATAACTTTGCGGTTTATTTAACCTCGGATAACGGGCAAATGAATTATGCGAAATATTTAAATGGTGAAATCTGCATAATAATTTATTGCGGAAACGATGACGGCGGTAGACCTTTACAGGCAGGATGTCCGAGCTATAGCGATCTGTACAGTATTCTTCGACATCATTGTTGCGTCGCGCCACGCTGTTTCGCCGGTCGCCGCCGAGCGCATGTTACTTGATAATAATAATAATAATAATAATACACATTTTGCCATTATAATCATATGCGCCGTCTCTCTCGTTTGAGATTCCGAAAGGATCGATGGAAATATTATGTGCCACTGCAACCGAACTAACCCGCGGTACATGATATTATATATTTGTTGAACCTACGGACCAGTTACCATATATTTTATTATATAGGTACCTTTGATATTTGCTTCGATAGTTCTTTTATGCGATTGTGCCGAATTCGGCATAGAAATTTTTATTATTTTTTTTTTTTCGAATTAGGCAGTCATCGAGAAAAATGCGTGCACAATGCAACGCAACTCACGGCCGATTAACAACAGCTATAAATCGGTTGCGATTTTCATTTAGAAAACGTCTTTATGGTGGACGACGATGATGGGTAAAAGTAGCCTGCACTTTTAATATTATTTTTGCGCATAATTCGATTGGAAATCCGTAACAAAGTTAATTGCCGTTTATTTTATGTGAATGAAAAATATCAAAATAATTAGAACGTTATTTAATTTAAATTCCAACTAATTTTAATGTGAAACCTGAAAAGCAAATAATAACGTAATTCATATTTTCTTTAATATTTTTAAAGCAGTTTTTTACTTATTACTTAGTTTACCGTAATAACCTAGTTACATTTTAAGAATGCTTTAGAAAAATAAAATTTTCTCTAACTAGTATTTTTAAAATGATGATTTATTTTTCAATAGGTATGTTATTAGTTATTAATATAGTAAAAATATATAAATCTATATTATTAATATAATTATTATTGTTGTCAGTATATCACCAAGAAGAACAAAAGAAAATTAGTGCCAAATAGTATATATGTATTGATTGTATTTTTTTTATGTTCAATTTGATTTACCAAGCATGTTTACAGCTTACCCAAATTTAATAATATATTTATTCAAATTCTGATATTTGGAATTTTTAAATATGCTCAAAGGCATTTTCTTTAAATTATTTAATTTTCTTATAATACTTAAGGAGTGTCCAGCAGGGATACAAACTTCTATTTTTCAAAAGAGAATCCCCCTTTTTACTTTAAATTATTTAGTGGATGATTTTTCGAAAATATGGATGTAACTAATTTGAAAATTCGATTGAGTACCTAGTTACTTAGTTGTAAAATGTTTGTACCAAGGATAATAGTCCTTAAATATGGTTTTATAAAAATATAAAATAGACGTAATATTGGAACTAGTATATTATTTTATACTTGGACCATTTTTACAAATTATTAATGTTATTATAGATTAATATGAATGACTAAAACTTTCAAATCACCATAACCTCCATATCTTATAAACGAGTATAATTAAACACTGATTAATTTATAACTGAAGGGGGGGGGGGGTTCTCATTTGAAAAACAGAAGTCTACATCTCCACGGGACACATAGTAATATAAAAAACCTCGAGAATTTAAAAATATGGACTTAAGTTGAATTCAAAATTCCGAAAATAAGATTTTAAACAACTGCATAATTGAAGAAATAAAGAGGGAACATGCTTGGTGAATCACCCTGTACGTATATATATCAATTATAAATACATAAGTACATTTATAATTTACTAGCTGATCCGGCGCACTTCATGGTACTTTAAAAAATGACAAACCTTAAAAAAATTGTGATTGTTCAACTTATTTTGGGTGTAACTCACTGCAGTAAGTGCAACACAGCTACCCTGGTATTCAATGTGCAAAAATTTGATTTGATGCATGCTTGTACCTGATCAGCCCGATTAACCAATAGCAACCAATAATAAATAAATAGTATTTCTATTAATTGTTTCTCCTATAACCAATTTATGAACAAACATTTCCATCGTAATTCCTGTTTGAGCACCTCCCCAAGTCTCTATATTAACTGGTCGTAGCGTGATGTTGCATAGCCTATAATAGGGCTGGTGGTATTTAAAACTTTGATACCGGTATCCGGTATTTGTTAACTACCGGTATCTACGGTATTACCGGTTATACCGGTAAATACCAAATACCGGTAATTAGGTAATTATCGGTATACCAAAAATACCACCAGCCCTAGAATAGGCTATAGTCTCCAGACCTCCAGTCCATTCTATCTGAGTCATAAATATTATAAGAATGGATAGGACATCGGGCTTATTAACTGAGAATAAAGTGATACATTATTTGAAGTTATAAGGGTTCCTTTATAATTGATAATTATTGTACCCTCACCTCAAAGAAGGCCTCTTGTAGGCTATATCTCATTCTATCTCCTAGATATTGAACTTTCTCTTTTTCCCAAAAAAGACCGCAACCTCTTGCGAAACGAGTATAGGCGTTTAATATCCATTCTTATAATCTCCTATAATCCGTGATATATGATATGAGATAATAATAAATAATAAATGCTGGTATATGCCATATGGTATTTTCGGTAGTTAACGAGGTACGGTTTTTTTCGGTAATTACCGGAGTACGGTATTCTCGGTTAGTATCGGGGTACTTTATTAACGGTAATTACCGTATCACGGTATACTGGTATTCTGACATACCGAAAATACCGGATACCGGTAATTTTTAAATACCGGTCATTATCTGACATACCGAAAATACCGCCAGCCCTAGCCTATAGCCTTCCTCAATAAATTGACTATATAGCGCAAAAATAGATTTTCAATTCGAACAAGTAGTTCCTGAAATTAGCGAGTTCAAACAAACAAATAAACTCTGCAGCTTTATATATTAGTATATAAGAAGATTTAAACATAATATTATGTCATATCACTATACATATTTATAATGCGTAACGTACATAACTGTATGCGGCAGTAAATGTTGATATGCCGTCCTTTTAATGTATATAACCATTTAGTATAAATTGATTGTAGGTTGTAGTGTTATATTTAAAATTAAAATTAAAATGTTCCGTAGGTACTGTACGTCAGACACTTAGGATATAATTGTGCAATCGATGTTCAACAAAAATAATTTAAGGGCTTGCTGCAATAACCAGACAAGTCAACTTTTTGAAACTTTTCAGGATGAACAAAAACCGCATTAACGGTTTGAAAAATATTCTGAAATTTATATCTAATTAAATATTTTGAATCTTTGAACGATGCTGGTCATGTATGCGTACTTCAGGTTTCTCTAAGTTCTAAATACATTTTATAAAACCCAACATGGACTTATCTGGTTTTTTCCCCGCAATTTTCAAATTTTTATTTGCATGCAAAATTAACTATTTAAGTATTAAATAAAAGAAAACTATATTTGGCATTAATCAAGTTCTAGAATATATGCATACTACTTATATTAAATTTTTATGATGAAATGAAATAATGGAAAAATGGAAAAACCATATAAGTCCGGACTTATCTGATTCTTGTACCCTAACACGAAAACCAGATAAGTCCATTTACTCTAAAAACTATACTTAATTATAACGGAATAATCTGGTTGTTGCACCCACTTATGGAGAATTTTTCCTTTATTTTATTCGATAAAAAAGTGAATTTGTGAAAAACATGGATTTATCTGGTTATTGCAGAAAGCCCAATTTTGATATATTTTATTATTATGTTATTTATTTAGTTTTCATATAACTTTACGATAGTTTATAATAATTTATTGTCAATTAAACTGATTGAAAATAATATGAAATTTTGACTTGAAAAAAATTAATATTAATTGTTATTCTTTTACTATGATTGGCCAATTTTTTTGGAAGACAATGGTTTAAGATCTGTAGTAATAATATTTTGTTTATCAGTTTAAGGACCTTAAGTTCCTTACCGCCCACTCGTTACTCGTTACCGTTCAAGTCGTATCATGGTTTCATATTATATCGAACAGATTTCGAGGAAATGACTTCGAGTATACTCTAGTTTAGACACCTTGTCAGGTGTTCCGGGTCGGGTAACTGTCTCCTGGAGCTATTAGATTTCCCGATTTCCATCGAATGTCAGAAAACGAAGCAACGGAACTTCACGAACACCATCGCCGTCGCGATCGAGTCTTGTCGTCTAAAACCACCACAACCGTTTTCTCCGATCGGAAACGTATACTTACATCATCCTCCACCTCTTTTCTCAGCATGACCAGCCGTAAATTACATATCTCTCCGGGATCGAAGGGAGATGAATAGGTGTAACGAAACTTGTTCAGAACCTACGAAATTGATTATCTATCTGAGATTGTTGACCCTGGTCGGATTTCGCATCCGGGGATTGTATATATAGATACGTGATCTCGGCCAGGATACTTACTTGGTATGGTACACGTCCGTCTGCGAAAACTATTGGACAGAATTGTTGGGGAAACTTTTACTCGTTTGGTATTTTGTACGGCCATTTTGTTTGAATATATTACAGTTATACGACCAATATTTAATAAACCATTAGCGAGGGGCTCGTGTTTTTGCGTACATCATCAGCTATACAATATATTATACGTGTGTAATTTATTATATTTTTTATAGTGCCTCAATGCACTTAGATCTTTATGCAGCAGTAACTAGATTGTATGTGTGAAATGTTGTTGTAATCAAGCTACAAAACGTTAATTATCCCTTTACCAAAAAAAAAAAAAATTACCATTCTGTACCCTTAAACGTTAACGATGATTTGTCGATCAAACGACGACGAATAGAGATGATGTTGGAAATAATAATATTAACATTTTAAAACAGAATATACAACAGCAGCTGATACACTTGACCCGGAATGCCGATCAAATACAAATCGATTAATTGTATTTACAAGCATTAATGTGTATCATGATTGGATTATTAACTTGTGAACTAAGTATAAAAAAAAAATTGTTTCCGAATTTTCATACGTGTTTATTATGGTAATGTAGAAATCAGTGATTGACAAAGTAGTACCTGTCCAATAATTGTGTAGTTGTATTAAGCAGGTACAATATTTAATCGGTCAAGGGTTAATTCCATTATAGTTTATTCAAGTAGGTAAGTATAAATTGTATAATATATAATATAGAAATACGTCTATATCGGACACCTCGGGACATGAGAATAGGTTCATTTAACTTCTCAGAAATTCCTATTATACAGTGCTTGTCGCTTGACATTCGATAACTACATCTTGAAGTGGAGTAAAAGGAAAATTGATACTATTGATAATATTTTCAATTACTGATAAACATAAGTGTTTTTACAACCGTTTGATCTTTCGAATGGTTTTTATTTCTTGATTCTACTAAGTACGTATAAATTATATTTTTACTAAAATATTATTTATTTATTCATTTTTTTTTTTTTTTATTGAACTGATATTCAGTGACAAGAGTCATTAGCTAACTATTTTTTAATTACATTTTTTCATAAATATTTAAATAAAAATAATGTGCATTATTTTATTTAAAATAAATCTTATTATAAAAATGTTTAAACGTTAAAATATATGAGGTATAATAACCTAATTTATCCTGATTATTTATATAATTTAAATGTATTTTCTATAATATTAATTAGTTGTTAGTAGGTATCAATTGAAAAGACGTATAAACTAAATTGTACATAACATAATATTATATTATAATTACTTAAGTTTTTACTAATAATAATATTTTATACTTTGGGAAACTCTGTAAGCTACGAATTAACAATAACGAGTATTAATTTTAAAAGGTGTAGTACAACAAATTATTTCGTGTAAAATAAAAGCGTTCCACACAAATTTTTATCCCTGTACATTTTTAATGATATCACATTACGTGCGATCCGTATAAATGTAGGTACCTATAATAGTATAAAATACCTTAATAGTATAACAGTATATTAAGCACATGTACTGAGAGGAGAGCACACATCTTCTTTTTCTTCGCCCACCACAGCACACAGGATATTGCTGCATTATTATTATGAATTTAAACGCTATCATAAATCAGTCCAGTCAGAAAAACCATTCCGGGCGATGCTCGGTTAAGTATAAAATATAGTGTTTATTGTAGGATAATATAAAAATGTTAAGTCACTTGACATCTACTTTGATTAAATATATTGATTTGAATTTATTGAATATAGTAATGAATGTAATGATATTAATTGTCTTGATAATATGATATATTTGTATTAGAACACTAGTCGACACGGCGATGCTTTGCTACCGCTACGGTTTTTGTGATTGTTCAACTCCTTTTGGGTGTAAATCGCTGTGGAAGCAATGTCTTTTTAAGTGTAAATGATAATATTATATTTTAATTTATAACCATCCCGACCGGCGCTGTCCGTGAGATTAGCTTGTGATTATGCGAGCAGTTTATTATCAGGTAGGCAACCTGCCTGAGGTAGATCGGAGACCCTGCGCGGTGCATACGTAATAGTGTTTGGTTTAAAAAAAATGTAAAAAATTGGTCCACCGAAATCGTGGTTCGAACTCTATATGCATTCTGTACCAAAATATTCAGGATTATCGCATTAATAATAATAATTATTATTAAAACCAATATCAACCGTTTATAAGCAAAAAAAAATAATTATTTTTATCTCAAAATCCATGTCCGAGAACCGAGTTGGACCTCTATTATTTACCGTTCTTCGTTCAAAAATTACGTGGTCTATCTTCTTGCCCGAGGTTTAATCTATCTCTGTACCAAATGTAATCGCAATCGTACGAACGGTTTAGGAATGCATAGAGGACATAGGGAACGTGTTTTGTCTTTTTCCAGTAGGTAAACTTAACTTTTAATTTTTAAATATTATTACTTACTCAAATAGGTCTAATTATATTATTAATTAAATTTAAACTATAAACGATCATTGGTACAGTTTCAAAGTATCGGGAATAAATTATCATAGCTATTGATTTACAAGATTACAAGATATAATAATTTGATTGTCGAATACCATAATATAGATAAAATGTTCAATCTATATAATATAATATGAGGGAAACAAGAAAAAACTATTCCCGCGGATATTATATGGTGATACATTTTTTCTCGCTTCGACCAGAATGCAAAAGACTTAACATTTAACATTTAAACTTTAATACTTTACTTTTGATTTTTTTTTTAATATTTAGATTAAATGTAATTTTCATGTAGCCTACATGGAATAGTTAAAGAATGTTTTCTTTTTCTTTGGACTAAATGGTTGCCAGTTGCCACCAATCTTTCAGAAGTTGAGATCGTAATATGCCAGAAGCTTCTTGTGTTTTAAATTTTTATACTGTAATTTAGTTTTATGAAATGTCTCCAAAGTCATATTTGAATGTTTGTGTTTCAATTCTAGTTACAAAGTCGATGGAAAATTTCAAACTATAAACTTATATTCACGTTTTTTAAAGTGTTGTGGGTGTCCCACCACTCACTAGAATGAATAATAGTTGAACCGCATAGGAGAAGTTTCGTTTATAATAATTGTTGATAGTAAAGTTTGTAGGTCTCGTTACAAGATAAAAAAAAAAAAAAATACTACTTAGCAAAATATCATTATATTTTAAAATACAAGCCAAAAACCCTCAGCCTCATGATATCAGCTGTTTTTTTTTTGTCATTTTTATATCTAAATGAATCTCATTGCAATCCGTTTTAAAATGTTCAGGATACTTTCATCTGTTATTGTGGTTTAATTTACTCTGACAAGAATACTTTGGTACTTTGACGATAGTTCCAGGACTACCGCTTCTTCTTATTTCTGCTGCACCACTGTAAATTCGTCCTAACATAATGTTTACTCTTTACACAAGTTAACAGTAGTCAGATTTAACTATTTAAGTCATTTTGATTTCGAATGCCAAATACCAAGTACTCATCACGCAATAATACATACCATGCTTAAATTAATACAATTATTAAACTTAATTGTAATTCGCAATTTTTAACCATTTACCCGTGGCTGTAGACACGGTAGGGATTAGGGGGCACACAAATAGTGCAAACTTATATCAAATTTATTAAATTTTAATGAACACAAAGTGAACTCTTTTCGAATTTCCCACATATTTAGACGTTGAGTGCTTTTTTTTTTAGTAGGTAATAAAACAAAGAAAATCGGTAATTAGATATAGGTACAGCTATTTAAAAAAAAAAAAAAACGATTGCAATAGATATAATATTATGATACTATGTCGCGGGTGATAAACAGTGTTATTTTTTAAAACAAAACCACGAGGATAACATATGAAAAGTCTATTAAAAAAAAAACAATACACCTACCTACGTCGGTACAATATTAACATTTAAGTGTTGACCTGATTTTTCGAATTCTGTTTTATTATTTTTTATTTTTATTACGTTTCGTTTTACTATTTGTTGTAATCCAGTTTTTTTTTTTTTTTTATGGTTAAAACGTCATTATTCGTCACGAGTTTGGTGGTACAAGGACCACAGTGACGAGTGCACGCAATATACACGCTGTGGCGGTGTCGCGGTAATACGTGGTGTGGTGGTGAGTGGTGGGATGGTGGAAGGAGGTGTAGGTATATAATAATAATATGTTGGGAAAAAATAGAAAACAAAAACGAGCGGCCTTTTGACTTAACATTATACAAAAGGGCAGAGAAAGGGTATTTTATTGCATCCATCCATATAATAATGCAAAAAACGGTGGAAACGACGTTATTATTATTTCGTTACCGGCAGTGTGTAATGCGCGTCAGTTGTGTTTTATCAGCAGTTTATGGAGCGCCTTTCCCATGTTAATATATGTTTGCTTTTTGAGGTGATATTATTATTATTATTATTATTATTATTACTTCTCGTGCCTCTGGTTCCGGCGTTTTACTTATTCAGCAATAATGTCTCAATATGCATTCGGCTTCACAGTACACCTTTTTTTTTTTCGCTCACACTCTCGCATAATAATAACATAATATACGCACGTATTGCGAAGTGTATTTTATTTCGTTTAAGTGTTGTTTGGGGGTGGCCTTATGGTGTTTTCCCAATGACCAAAACCATAATAATAATAATGTTGCGTTGTATACTGCTATGTTGCGTCGTCGTCATAATAATATATAGAGCTATGTTCGCCATAATATGGTTTTCAATCTGTTTTTGAAAAAGGTTACGCATGACGAAACTACGCGATCTCTATGAAATCAATTATTATATTTTGTTAAACAGACGATATTACATTGCTATGCAGTTTTAGTATAGTTGTTATTTCAGTTTATTCATTTTGAACAATGATTTCGTGTGACCGCAACTATAATCATGATGTTAGTGTGTCTGGTGTCCGGAGACAACTCAATTATAAAATATTACATTATAATATGTTTATTTTGTTATTACTAATATCACAATATTACGATTAAATAATTGTAGCTGCAGTTAAATTGTATTACAAATAAAATATTTAAAATTTAAAACACTTCAAAATTATGAACTGTAAATGTACAAAAACGAATTGTTTCGTTATTATGACTTGTAGTAAATCGTAAATTTAACTAAATTTTAATATTTACGTCAAACACATTTTATAACTCATGAAACTCGAATTTACTATGAGTTTAATATTATATTTTGTCGCTTCATTGCCTCCATCCACATGCCTTTTGGCTTTTTCAAACATATATTTTTATACACTTATAAAGTTATAAACAATACAATTTTGTAAGTATTTATTTTAGACATAAGTACATAACTCATTTTAAGAAGTTATATATATTTAATTTTAAAAGTAAATAATTAATTAACCAATGAGGACTACAAAATTTGAATTACCCGTGTTGTTAATAATGTAAAAGTTAGGTTAGTAGTGGTTGACATTGTTTATCGTAATATTATAATTATATATTTCAATTGTAAATCTACTTAGTGTTTAATTAGTCCTCTTACAATAATTAAATAATATATACAATATACATTAGATTGTATATCCTGCTTTACAAGTTAAATGCTCAGGCATATACCCTACGTCATCAGTAAGGTTCAGACTTTTCAGTCGAAGACATTAGGGTACTTTACATAGGTTCCTTTTTACGTAATAATCCAATTTTACTGTAAACAATGATACCGAATACCACCGTAAGCAATATACGACACAGGAGACTATCTAAAGGTGCTACAACATACGTCTTTATTCAACAAAATATTCTAACCTGCAAATGCTTTTTCGTAGGGTTGGAAGTAGATAACGAAATCCCCTTCCAAAAACAATAAACCAGCGGTTCCCAAACTTTTTAGTTGTGCGGGCCACTAATCGTGTGCAAAAAAACTTTACTTAACATACAGCCATATAGTTATAAAATATAAACACACACAAATAAGACATAATAGAAGAAATACAGACGTTTATAAAAATCATATAAAAATCTCGATGTTAATGCCTATTTAAGTTAGCTGACTCTTGGCTTGGACTCTCGACCATCGTACACAGCCCATGGAAACCGCTTCAATATTCAACATACGTCTATAAAATAAAAATAAACATTAGTTGGGTATACCTACAATATACCTGAAGTAAAAATAATAACCTAATGAATGTATCGTTTTATTGCTCAGTGCATAACACTGAACATTATACAAAGTAAAAATCACATTTTAAAATAATGTGGTTATAAATTATAAGTTTTCGATGGATACAATAATAATTACTATGCGACACGTAATATTCTGTTAGCATCAGATAATTCGGGTTAAATTTTTAGTTTAAGCTAACATTCTATTTTGAATTTATTAAAAACAAACAGATTAGAAATAGTTGGTGCAATATTAATAATGTTCTTCATTTCATCGATTGCTTAAGTAATTTTCGTTTTATAGTAAACAAGCGGAGAGGAAAATGTGGAAATTACCATTATAGGACCCTTTTTCTTAAATGTCATGCTCGGTGAGAAAACACTGACTTCTGGATTCATTCAGCTTACACGAATTTTTTATCTTATTCGCTATAGGAAAAGTGAACTCATTTACTGCTTTAAATTATTTTAAAATATCTAAAGAAATTATACTAACAAAATATCTGTACTTATGAGAATTAAAAACAACCATACACAGTCATAATATTATAGACTATTAATATTAAAGAAAACAATATTTAAACTGTTCAATATTATATTTATAGTGTACGTAACAATATTCATCTTTTTAGATTCTGAGCGGAGCGATGAATGTATTGGTTTTACAATGATGTGTGTTTTTTATTTATATTTTTGTGTCTGTCATCACGTTTTAGGACAGTAAAAGTGCTTGGATTTTCTTCATCAGTAGCTTTTCTGATAGGAAAGTGAATCTAGTTGGTA
>WHPZ01589829.1:2680-13395 GCA_016617965.1 Macrosiphum rosae
TCTATAGAATAGATTATATTTATATTATATTATTATACATACTATGGTCATACAGCCAATAGCCATATACAGAATTATGACTGATAAGTTATCAGTTTAAATTTAAATCATGAATATTTAAGACTGAGGAGACCATACTTCCAAATAAAACCGAATATATACCCGTCTAGCATGCATAATATAAGGTTCGTAGAACTACACCAGGTCCACGCCAGTTGCATGTTCTGTTTTTTGTTATATAGCTGTATGCGTTGGTATATCTTTCAGTAATTATGTAAATGAAAATATTGTATTGCATCATCGCCTTTATTACAAATAATTACATTAAAATAGCTATAGTATTGATCATAAAACAATTATCATTTTAAATTATCAAACATAAACTAATGGATATTTTGTCACAATGTTATTCGATTGTAAAAATAGGAAACGCAATGCAATAAGATTTAAAAAACACCAAATATGTCATGGTAATTTAGAACGACTTTCAACAGCTATAGTTGATACTTGATGTCTTGATTGGCTCTCTAATATAATTTGATTACAGTATTAGAATCTATTATTTTAAAGAATAATGAGTATAAGATGTTGAATGCAGATCTTTTTGCCCACGTTTCACGTTCGTTAGAACTTAGAAGACTTAGATGTATAACCATCGGTCGCAGTGACCTTACCTATACATATAGCTCTGTGTTAACACGAACAATATATAAATTTTATTTAGTTTCTAGATGCACATGGAATGTAACTGTCAAGCAATATAATTAATAATATTATATTATATTATATTATATAGAAAAAATAAGAAAAAACAAATCTAATAAAAACTTTTGTTTTTCAAGAAAGTTCAAGAAAGTTCAACAAATATTAATTGTTTAAAAATGTATAATACCTGTACAGTTTACCAGTAGTGGATACGATGGGGGTGAAGGGGCGTTCGCCCCCCCCCATTGGGCTGTATTTTTAACCTTATTTTCTATTATAATATTTGACTAAACAAAAAGACAGTTTAATTTTTGAAAATTCACCCCCCCCCTCCTTGGATGACTTCTGGATCCACTACTGCAGTGTACTTACTTATATTCAATTTAAATTATTATTATTAAAATTGAATATTCTATGCAAGAAAAAAGATTCATACCGTGTAAGTATAATGATGTAAATCTTAATTAAAAAGGGCACGAATTAAAAATTAAGTGATTTGGAAAAAAAATAGTCTCGAAGGATAGTGCAGCGTAAAAAGTATATTAATAGTGTTCCGAAAGCCTTGTTATTGTAGGTACATTTGGAAAATAATGTTACAGAAAAAGGAAATTTTACTGTCCCAAAATGTGATGACAGACATAAAAAAATTAAAAAATTAAAATCCACACAATATCGTTGTAATAATATATCAATATATCAATATCAATATCAATATAATTATATCAATACCTACATACCTAACTATCTATACAATATGCATTATACATTCATCGCTTCTCTCAGAATCTAAAATAATAGATAATGGATTAAGGGATGCTGTCTATTCTGCGATAAAGTAATCACCCACCATCATAATTATGTTATAATATAGATACCAACAATTCACAGATCCCAACTTCGCGTTTTTAGCACCATGCTATTTTATTTTATAATACGGTGTTTATAATAAGACGCATAATATATACGGCGTATTTATCATTATTTTATAATATAATATCTAAGTTACCTATATATTATATTATATAATATAAAAATAGTAGTGGGTGCTGAGTAGGTATCTTGTATTATATAGCTAAGCACACGACCACGGGTGGGCCGCTCTTCGCGAATTCTCAACACCGGGAGAGATTTACGTCGCCGCCACTTCGCCTTTTTGCAGAATTATTATTATTACGCTCTCGTGCTGCAACGTATCTACTCTAACCTCTACTCTTGAGTCGTCATATTATTATACAGACATTATAGCCGTTTCGTAATACACACACGCGTCATAATATTTTGGGTGTGTAGTGACGTACCCACACAGCTACACGTGTGTGTGCGCGCGTGTATATAGACTGCGCGTTTATTATAATTTGATTTATATATTCAATGTCTTTATTTCGCGTAGCGTGGAGGGTGAAATAATAATAACAATAATGACAGCAGACTATTGCGCAGGGAGGGGGTCTTCTCTATATAAGCTTACGTTATTAAACCGCGTTTCCTCCGCCTTTCGGTGGACGGCGTGGCGGTGGCGACAATGCGTTTTCGTCTCGAGAGCTTTACATATAATACGAATGACGTCGCCGCCGCCGCTTGTTATTAAAACGGCTGTATACGGTACGCGTTTTCATTCTTTTTAACGACGCCGTGCCGTTATGATAATAATATTATATACGCGTTTGCCCGTAAATCTTTTATAATATATTATACACCAACACGATAATGATATCACGCGGCCGTCGTATAAAAATTATTATTTTAATTTTAGATCGTTGTACGTATAGCACACATAGTGTATTGTTTGGCGTAATAATATTTTTATTTAAGTATGTATAAGATTATACCTAACAGACTGTACTATAACTAGTATAGGTAAAAGGTTACATTACTACAATATAATCATTATAATCGAAGAAAAATCGGGAATAAGTGAAGACCGACAATATGCCCTTTTCGAAAATATATACCAATTCACGTCGTATACATAGCAAGAAGTATTTATAGAACCGAATAGGTAAAGGTCCTGTTTCTTGTACTCGTGCGTCTATAGACATCTATAGACATCGAAAGCAGAATAGCAGATAAACATTCAGTAGTCTGACTCGAGTACTCGGCTGCGGAAAGAGAGGCAACTAAGATTATCTAGATACTATATCCTATATATGACATAACTAATATAAGTGTTATAAAAATACCTATTATAATAATATTGTATAATGTATAAACAAAATATTACAAAAATATTCAAATTTTCTTTAAATCGTATTTATTTTAATATTACTTTTCGAATCTACAAAACTTTCAAAAGCTCGTGCCTATTCCCAGTCAACAAATGAAAATATATTGCTACATCACAAATCCTTACGTATTCGTTTTATACTTTCCTTCCTGTAACTGTTTATTTTATTTTATTTTCCTCTCCTTTACTGGTGATATATTTTCATTGCCTTCAGCAATTCCCGTATTATATTTAAAATGTAAGTGTTTTTGTATTGAGTTGTGAAAATTAAACAGAAAAGAACCCATTCTAGGTACTCTTCAATAAATTATTAAAATTTATAAATTTATAAAAACACTTAAGGGCCTTATTTTTTAAACTTCGGAAGTGTTAAGTGTATAGGTTTGTTTTATTTTTATAACATTTAAGCCAACACAGTAAAAACCGATTAACTACAAATAAAAGTAAAAACCTTATAGGTACCTACTGCAAACTTGCAAGAAAACAATAATTTAATTTTGTCACTAAGACTATAATATAGATTATAGACTATAGGATATGCTATATGCTATTACTATGACTATAGTAATATGCGACGTAGTGTTGTCGCCGTTACAAGTGTGTATAGCTGTATAAGCACTTTATAATATTGGTAGGTAGTTATAACAATAGTCTATACGTTTTAAAGTTATCGTTTAACATTGTAGATAACTGACATATTATTAAGATTAGACTACAGAGGTAGGTAACAATATATTGCCTGTTGTTTAATTGCCAATGTTTTTTTTTTAATATTTTGATTTTGAAGAGTTATAACTATTATAAGCATTTATAAATTTGAACAGTTTACTCATATTATTGTTAATGATATATTTTATTTTAACAACAATCATTGGTAAACAAAAAAATTATTTTATTATTTTACGAATATTAAATAATTTCTATAATTATATAGTGTTATTTGTTTTATTCTCTTTAATACTGAATTTATATTAATTTTGATTTTCGAACTTTTTAAATATGCTTAACTGTAATATTATCAAATTATTGAGACTTTTTATGTACAGTTCTCTAGTGTACCATGGAGATATAATCTTTTGTTTTTGTAAAATGAGAACCCTCCTTTTTCTCAGTAAATTATTTATTGGATAATTTTTTTGAAAATTTTGATGTGGGTAGGTACGTAATTCAAAATTTGAACGAACAGTTACTGAGTTATTAAATTGTATATTATGTACCTATAACAAGGATAATATCCATAAATTAGATGTAATATTGGATCTATAGTATTACTATTTTTACAAATTACAAATGTTGATAGATTAATATTAATTATTAACATTTTCAAATTACAATGGACCTTTTGTCCTAAGTATTTAGTACACAAGTGAAAGAAATCAGAAATTACTCTCTACAGTTTGAACTTTCATACGTAAACATTTTCAAAAAATGTATCCACTATATAATTTACTGTAGAAAAGTGGGATTCTCTTTTTTTGGAAAATTAGAAATTTTTTTCTCTATGGGAGTAAGTATAGGACAATCCTGAAGTAGTACTTACAAAACATTTAAAGAATTTTAAAATATTGCCTTAATAAGGTATATTTAAAAATTTTAAAAATCAGATTTTGAAAAACTGCATTATTGAAGAAAAAATGGTGAATACTTGGTGAATCACCATGTATACCAAATAAATAAAAAGTATTAACATTGTTTTCAAACATTTTCTTGCAGAAATAAACATTTGCCAAATTACATGCAAACCATTATTGGAATACGATTTCATCATTAGGGTTTAATATATTCGACGTACACTATATATCCAAGAATAAAGAAATGAAAAGTAAACGGTTCCTATAGTGTTCTTTTATTTCGGGGTGACTGTTGCATAAATCATGTCTTGGAGATCCTTCCAATAATAAAATCGGGAGGAGGTATGAGGATAAAAAATCTAGTAATCTAAAAGTCAAATGTCGAGAAGCAATAATGGCCGAGGTTAAGCGACAGCGTGCCTTAAAGGGGATTACCTGTGTCCCTCCGTGATATATTACGCTCTAGACCCTGTGGGATTTTTATCCCTATTTTCTACTAAGCTTGTCAACAATGATGACATTTTCCAAAGAAACAGGAAGAAGAAAATATAAGGATAAAATGTATCAACTATTAGTAAAAATCGTCAAAAAATAAAACTTGAAACGATTGTGAAAGTCAAACCTACTATTATATTATGATAATTATATATTGTACTTTTGATAACCTTGTACTTTCAGTAAAATAAAAAATATTTAGATATACTCAATTTCACGTTTTAACGACTAAAAAGGTGGGAAAGTGGGCATCGTTTTGCTGTACATTATACATCGTGTGTGTTACTACAATAGGTTATGGATGTGTTAAATTTGAATTCAATGATATATTGAAATAAAACCATTGCATACGAAAAACGATTCAGAACGAAAATGGACTGTCAGTGAGTCAGCCCATATAGTATTAAGTACGTTTTATACTCTTATCATATTATTCCTATTAAAGTAATTTACTGTCGTAAACATTGTATTTTAAAATATCATTACCTATGTGTATAAAATATAATAACTTACTATTTTAGTATATAATAAAATACTGGTGATGGTAAGAAATAGCAGTAGTAGTGTACCTAAATACCACTACTATTTTACAAGATAATCAAAACTGATAACAGCATTGAGTCTTATTTTATTTTATCGATATTTTTTATCTACGAAAATAAGCGCAACTAAGATTATTTGCTGTGTTTTTACTTTTTAGCGATAATATTTGATTCAATCCTAATATTTTTTTCCGCATATTGAAAACTAAAATATTTTTATTTTAATTTGTGGTGTAGTATCGTACACAATAGAGTGTTCAATCAATTGGAAATGGTTAGTCATTTTTATTTTCAAACAAATTAGTTTATACAAAGTATTGTTTTTTAGATAGACGTTGTTTTAATTTAGGAAAAACGGAAGTCAAATCACAATACCTATTTATATCATCATATATTTATATGTATAGATCTTGAGAATCAAGACGACAGCAAACCGACCAATTTAAATAATATAGAAACTATCCTAATATAGTGTGCGCTGATAATACCTAATCAATTGACGATTATTAATGCTAGCTATAATGATTATTATGAATACATTTATGATATTTATTTCTGTCTTTCACTAGCGTCCAGTATTGATAGTGTTTTGAGAAATATTAATTAGGTATATTAAATACTAATAAAGAAAAAGCGGGTAAGTAGATGTCGCTCTGCCGTTCAATAGGTTACAAGTGGGTCACTGTAATGGATGGTATCAAATTTAAATTCAATGATATCAAATCATTGTATACGAAAAACGATTCTCAGCGAATTCGGTCTGTCAGCCTATAATATTACGAAGTATAATATTATTTAACGATATTATTGTGATTAAAGCAATTTATTTTGCTTTTGAGCATTACTACAACAGCAGGTTAAATTCATTTTTGCCAAAAAAAATTACATTTTAAGATGTCATTGTGTGTATAAACTATAAAATATATTATAATATACTCTTAAAGTTTTATATGCCCAAGAATAATATTTTCAAAATACAAAAAATAACTAAAATCGTTATTCATGGTTTTAATATATAATTTCTTCCAAATTTTAACTTATAATGTCTGTAAAAATTAACTGTGTTCATATATTTTTTTAAATTTTTTCGTCACAGTATGAATAATTTATGGAAATCCTTGTTCGAAAATGTCAATCCTTAGCTATACCTAATAATTGAACATTTTATAATTGTTTAACTACAATAAATTTGACCACTCCATTACACTGAAATATACACTGACGGCTCCAAAATGAAAAACGGAGTCGGAGCTGCAGTAGTATTCAAAGACCATGATCCATGCTGAAACTTCCCAATTTTTTCTCAATATACTCATGAGGCAATGGCAATTTCATACGCCCTAGACCTCTTCAAAAGAAGACACATACTCAATGCCGCAATATACTAAGCGATTCGTACACCCCCTCACTCGTAATGGTATAAAATAAATATTCGATGAAAATTTCAAGTAGGTACCTACGGTTAATAGTTTTCGAATAATAACCGAATAAGAAAATCGTGAATGAGAATTTGTTAATTTACTGGTGACCATTCAATATGTCTAACTTCAAACGCTCGTAAAAAATTAATTTGACATTCCCAAAATTTTTCTTTTTTTTTGTTAAATATAGGAAAGATTAAGGGGAATCTTGTATGAATATTTCAAATCTTAAATATACGTAGAAAATCTTATAAATTTCCAACCCAAAATAATTTTTACTTCAAACACTTATAAAAAATGTATAATATAACTTTACAATCTGGGAATTTTTTTGTGAAGTGGTAGCCATAGTTGTGCAATTTTTATATACTTAGCTACATGTTATTTTATTACCTAAATATATTTTTTAAATTCCTCAATATTTCTCAAACGTGAAGCGGGAATAGTCACTTGATGGCACCCTGTGAGAAAGTTTTTAGGGAGAGAGTAGGTCTTAATGGTCTTATTAATAATACGCGTAATGAAATATTTTCAAGTAGTTTCTAATCATATTCGCAATTTTTATAAAAACTATATTATACTTATGCATAGTGCATACTGCACAATCATAATATTCTTGACACATAACTTACATATAACTTACATAAGTGCACGCCATTCGTCTTATACACTACACAAATGTATAACATTTTCTACTTAGTAAAGGTAGGTAGGTACGTACCAGTGTACCACCTATTGTGTGGTTGCAGTGCTTATAATTTTTATTGTACTGTCAAAACTCACATAGGTAGGTACTAGCAAAAAGTGATTCCCGAGCACAATATATTATGCCTGTAAACCTGTTACAAGATTTGTTAAGATTAGGACATTTTAACTTACTTTAATAATTATAGAAAATATGACATAGATTAAACTAAGTTAAAAAGTAGGTACAGTGGAACCAAATTCTTAAGAGTAAATTACATAGGTATATATTAACTGAATACATAGATAATATGATGAACATATATAAACTTATCTTATAGCGTTTATACTGCAAGACGATAGTCATTACTCTATATAAATTACTAACGAGTCTTCTGTTGAAACAATGTAATAATTGATTTATATCCCACAATACGAAAAAAAATTAACAATCATTTTGTGTGTAAACTTGTAAACTAGTCAAAATATTTCGAAAATTGTTTCTTATAAGGTATACCTAGAGAAAATTATAAAATAAATATTTTGGTGAAAAGTTCAAATATCTGGTCATTCTTCTGGAATTTCCAGAAATAACAACTTATGATAAGAACTTTGTATTAATTTTTAAGTTTTTTGACCAAAAGAAAATTTTTTAACATTAATAATATGCTAATAAAAAGTCTAAATTTTCTAATGTTATATAAATAGCTCAAAAGGAGTCAAAATGTTTTGAAAATTTAAATGTCAGATAAGACGCAGGCAATAGACAACAACTCACTCATAAATTTAGTACAGTGTGTAGGACAGTGCAGGATGTATTGTTATAATACAATTTTATATTAATGATAAGGAAAAATACTAACCATCTAAAAATGGACTAGGTATTTATTACGACTTTTAAGGCTTTCTTACTAACCAAACAAGTGTATACGAAATTTTAAGTGTGTTCCTCCTACTTTTGAGTAAAAAAATTCAATATAATTTTACAATTACAATTATAGCCACTTACCGTCTTCTGGTGTTGTGAGGCTGGGACTAGGTGGCGTTCCAGTGACAGGCTGTCGAAGTAATGACAAATGCAGTAATAATAATCGGCCGGACCGTCTGTTCCGTGATCGACGGTCAAACTCTGCCCTATCTAATGAACAAAGATTGTAACCTGTATTAGGAAAGTCTTCTGATTTCGGAATTGGCCACAACTCTAAATGTTTGCCACACCATTTCAACCATGCCGCTATGTGATCGTTAGTCCAGTCCAAAGGATCTAAACAAAAGTCACGATCATGTATAAAGACGTAAAATACCTATGCTAGATGTAAGAAACACAAGAACAATCTTTATTAAGAAATACAAATACCCAGTAATACTTATATAATTTCTCTAAAATTAATAAAATCACTATAGCCTGTGCTAGTGAGATAGATCTCCGAAACTGGAGAGCGGATTTCGTTTTTTGGAGTATTGTTAGATTCACGTTGGTTAGGAGAAGTGCAGTGAAGATTTTCAGAACTTTATCTTTAATAGTTAATTCACTGTAATTCACTAACATTAAAATAATTAAAACAAATTTTATTGGGCGTTTTTTTATGTTTTTCAGCTTTACAGCTTTGTAGTGAATTAACGATTATGGAGGTAAGGTTCTGAAAATCTTCACTGCACACCTATTAGCCAATGTGAATCTGACAAGACCCCAAACAACAAATTCCGTTCTCCAGTTTCGGAAATCTACGTCGCTAAATGAAAATCTAGCAAAAATAACTAATAATATTTAAAAAAAAAAAGTATAAAAAACGCATACAGTTATAAAAAAAAGGTGCTCTGCTATACAGTAGATTACAAGTGGGTCACTGTATAATGGATGGTATTAAATTTGATTTCAATGATATAATATAAATATATAATACGATTCTAAGCGGAGACGGTATATCAGTCTAGGTATAAGACATATTATATACTTATCTATGGTATTAAAAAAATTGACCTATAATAAATTCCAAATTAATCATATCACAATATCCATTAGGTACTTATAACGCCTTATACATCAACAAAAACCGTGATACTATCATATATAAATAATAGTACACTTTAGAAGTTTCTAGTACCCACGAGTAATATTATACAATCAACAAAAAAGCTAAAATAGTTATTGAAGGTTTTTTATTATGTAATTTCGTCCAAATTTGAACTTAAAATAACTATAAAAATAAACTGTGCTTATGTATTTTTTAGATTTTTTGGTAACGGAATTAACTACTTACGTGAAATATTGTTTAAAATTTTCATTCCTTAGACATAAAAGTTGAACATTTTATAAATTTTTAACTACAAAATAATTGTTCAATTTTAAATTTGATAAATTTTGTCAAAATTCGAACTTCAAATGCTTATAAAAAAAATGTGTGCCTATGTATTTTTAATATTTTACAATTGCTATTGTAACAATATATCAGGAGACTTGCATTAAATGTTCACCCATTTTTACTCAACAAATAAAATTTAATTGATATTTATAGAAAAAAAAAACTAAAAAAATTGAAAACTGACTATGTCCGTAAACAACTCAAAAAGAGTCAAATTATTTTCAAAATTATATGGTGTATAGAAAATGTTAATTTAAACATTCAGTGAAATTTTCAAGAACCTACAGTCATTCGTTTTTTAATTACAACATAATAAGGAAATCGCTACATGAGAAATCGAGTGAATATCCTGTGTTGTAAAAATTTGAATTTCAAACGCTCATAAAAATTTAATTTGACTTTCTTATAGACATTTTTTTTTTTTGATCAAGGCTGATAATCGTATAAGGGAACTTGTATTACATTTTCAAATCTTAGTCTTAAAAAGAAAATGTTTTATGAATTTCTAACTTGAAATAATTCGCAAATTTTCGTCATTTTTACGTGTTTTGTCAATTTTTGAACTTTAAATGCTTATAAAAAAAACTGTGACAAAGGATTTTTAATATTTTTTATCTGCCTTTGAAACAATATAGTAAGAGCCTTCTATTAAATTTTCAAGCTTTTTTAACCAACAAATACATTTTTATTGATATTCGTTAAAAAAAAAA
>WHPZ01589830.1:9337-51054 GCA_016617965.1 Macrosiphum rosae
AATAAATTCTGGATATATGTTTCTAAAGAATATCCAGAGATATCTATAAAAGCACTGACTATTCTTTTGCCGTTCTCAACCTCATATCTTTGTGAACAAGGGTTTTTAGCGCTTACGAATATAAAAAATAAAAAACGAGAAAAACTAAACTCAGTGGAAGAAGAAATGAGGGTATGTCTGTCAACTATTCGTCCAAGAATTGAAAACATTTGTAACGCCCATCAGGCACACATTTCTCATTAAATGTATATAAAATTATAATTAATTCAAAACAATTTTGTTCATCTAAAAAAAGGTCAGTGTGCCGTGAAAATTTTTTGAAGTGTACGGTGTGCCGTGTATAAAAAAAGTTTGAAAACCACTGGCTTATGGTATAAGACATGTGTAGCATACCTTTTGACATGCATGTCAAAAGTTATTCGTTGGCCAAATTTACCCGTCACGCTAAAATAATTTTATTTAATTGCTTAAAGAAAAAAATGAATAAAATCATATATTTCTAAAAATGATATCGTCAGATTTAATTCGAAATAAACTGAATATTTGTAATAATTTCTATGATATGTGAATGTTGCACTGAATTATTCCAAATCAAAATTGCCTGTGTTTCATTATAATTTATTACATTTAAGACTACCAAAACACCATAACTGATATTAAAATAATTATTTTAGTTCTCCATCACAAAAACTTGTTTATAGGTACCTGTCTATGAACATGTATCACTGGCACCTGAATGTTTTTAAACTGATTACAAAATGTTGACACTTGACCAGAAAACAGTTTTATTACCTCTGGTATAGGATGCATCCGGATTTGACAATTTTTATTAAAAATTAAATGAGCAATTGCAAATCATCTAAATAACACTGTGTATAATATATAGTTTATAGTATGTATATTAACATAAAATTATCAGAATACAGCGTTACAATTAAATTTCAAGTATTCAAATCAAATCTGAACTTCATGGCGATAAAAAAAATTTAAATTTTTACATTTTAGTAAGAATAAGAAACCAATCATTCTGCTTTTTATTACAATTATAATTTTTATTCATAAAATACTACTTGGATTCGATTTTACTACTCAAATTAGTCTTAAACATATGCTACGTCGTTATTTTAGGTATTAGTAACTAGCAAGGCTCGTAAGTTCATGCCTGAATAAACATGTATTTTCCATTTATTTTTCTATACCTAGTTATATTTTATTTTTTTATGTCACAATTAAAAAAAAAAAATAGATTTTAAATATATTATAAACGATAGTTTTTTTTAGTCAAATGTTGATTCTTTCATAGTATCTCCATAAAAAATGCATATTGATATAATATGAATAGGAATATCAAAACCATGTATAATATGCCCTATAAAATAGTTATACATAAATACACAAATAGGGAAATTAACTCTAAATATGCAAAAACATGCAAAATAAGACTTTACATGTTTAACCGTAGTACCTTAAAATGAATTTTTATGCCATCTAGCATTAAATACAACTTAGCAAGATTTATATGCAAATGCATGAATTTACGAGCCCTGGTAACTAGTAACTACAATATGATTTGATTTAAAATTACTAGTATTCAAACACCACTAGACACAATATATACAAAAGAAAAATCATTATAATAAAAAAATTTAGTTAAAATTCAATCTTGTAGTTTAATACGAATACATTATAATATAATTGGAAATTTAACAGTAATTACTAATTAATTATTAATTAAATCAATGAACACAATTATTTGAGTTGTTAAATTTAAAAATATTTACTTCGACTTAAGACTAAGGAAAATACTTCAACAAATAATCGGTCATTGTCGATATACATTCTGTACATAGACATTTAGCATGGTCTCAGCTCTGCTTAGGTAGATTGTCCATTCCCATTTGGTGTCTGGATGTTGGTATGTTTGGTGTTTCTTGAATTGTTTGATACATTGGATTCGATGATTGGTTATGACTTCTATTATGTTGATTCCATGTTTCCTGCCCAATACCTCCTCTAACAATAACTTGTGATTGAGTTGCAAGATTAGGCGAATAGTGTTGGTGTTGCTGAGGATGTCGGGAAGCAGGTATAGCATAATTTTGATGATACCTATGTTGCTGGAGAATCTGATTATCCATGGACGGCAAATAGTTAGATCTGGGGGGCAATGACGTATCAACGTGATTAGGAGGGGCTGGTGCAACTTGATTCATCATATTTTGAGGCACCAATGGAATAGCTAGTCTAGCATTAACAGCTAATAAATGATCTCTACGTCTAGTAAATGTAGCCAATTCTTTTTCTAAGTCAATGTTTTCATTTTTCAGCTGATACAAACACGATAGTAATGATGCTACGTCAAAATGTTGCGCTTGTTCCATTAACAATGAACCTCCTTGTTCCCATTGCCGTTCGAGTAGATCTTCTAGACTTTGAGAACTATTTCCAATCCCATTAGTAAACCATTCTGGACCAGAAGCATTTGACTGAGGAGCATCGGTAGGAGGCTTTTGAACATGTCGATATAACTGGGGACCCATTAACAACGGTGGTCGAGATGTTGGTATATTATTTTCATTGAACTGCTTATGTGTCTTAATTTCTTCATTTAATGTATCAGTCATTTGTTGAGCCATGGTGGAATTTGGATTTAAAGCATTTCCCAACATATGCGGAGCATCAATACTGGATTCAAAATACTTTTGGTCGTTTGCTTCTTTATTTTTGGCAGTGATTGAGTTGGATATATTCATCATGTTTGGATCTTTAATCCATGTGTTTGTCATATTTATTGGAGGGATATTTGGATCCATACAAGATAAATTTGGTTCTTCAATAATTTTTAAACCATCAGACTGTAATCCATCATTGACCATACAAAATTCCATTGAACTATCAATATTTTCACACTTAATCTCCTTTTCAGATTGTGTATCGTTGGGATACTGTTTAATACTGCCCACTGACACACTTTCCATTTTACCTTTTAGTTGACGAGTTGCAGCTTGAGAATGGTTTGGAGGAGTACTTTGAGGTTTGTCTTTAGATTCTTCATAAGTATTAAATGATGTCAATTTTTTTTTTGATTTGGCTTGACCGTCATTGTCAATGTTTTCGTGAGTAAATTCATCTAATGATATTTCAGATGCATTCTGAGGTCTGTATGGAGCAATGTGCTTTATTTTTAAATTGTTATTCTTCTTAAGTTTTGAATAATGATGTTTACAATATCCGACATACTGAACATTACGCCCGTGGTTTCCTGCTTCTTCACACAACAATCCGACGTTTTGTGCACAAGTTACATGGAATCCTAATTTACAACCTCCCTTTTTACAAGTCATGCAAGCACCATAAACTGAAACCTTAGGTTCTCTACTCTTTTCTTCACAAATATAGCAAATCTTTTTAAACCTATCAGGTGGTATTTCGCTTAATTTTATTGGTTCCATTATGTGAACATCTATAAAAGTCACTTCAGGAATAAACAAAGCACATACAACATGAGCCCAATTCCCATTTTCGGTTGGCTTGAGCGCGCCATCTTTAGATGGACATAGTTCACATATCACTTTAGCACTTGGATTTTTTTTAAGAGCCACACACTTATTACAGTACCACGATCCTTTTGGTACTACACGAATTCCATAGCAAGCTTTGTGTACAGCAACATTGCAATTTCGACCGTCGCAGTATACCAAAGGGTTATCGTCAAACGCTTTATCTTCACTACATACACTGCAGTTTCCCAACATTTCTTTCATTGCTTTACCTGAAAAAAAATAAATTTTAGTTACATTAAATTGGGTACACTCGAAAAAGTTCTTATTAAATATTTCAAAATATACGATGTACGAATAAATCATGGAACATGCACAAATCATAAGTCCTACCTACCCAAATTTTGATCAAATGAGCTCGGTTTATTTCGAAATAAAAATCTGGAATTGCATAGTTAAATTGCAATAAATTACTCGCAGGTACCTATTTGATTGTTACAATGAACTACGGTATTATATACTCCATAGTCCATATTATAACCGTATTGTATTTAGTATATTATTAATACTAAAATACGAAATACCTAGCATTTACTTAACATCAGACCTGCCGACTGCCGACTATTATGGGTATTGTGTAAAATACGTATATATATATATATATCTGTTATCACCAAATAATCAATACCATAATATTATATTCCACCAACACTACGCAGGCCAGGCATACAGCAACAATCAAATAACAAACAGTACTTACGATTCATAAGATAAATTGCTGGTTATACGCCAGTTGTACATAATAACGACGACGGTCTGATGTTCGCGGGTTATGAGCAAAATGAAATCGTCCGACACCGAGAACTGTAGTCGATGAAACGAAACGAAAGAAATTCAAATTTTCGAAAAATTTGAAGACGACGCACGGACGAATGGCCAACGAAAAGCGTGTACCGAAAAAGGGAAATATCGAGTAAATGTTAGTAAAACTGGTTATTATCAGCGGCGGCGGCGGCGGTCTGCGGTGCGACAGTCGTCACCACAGAGCCTGCTGCTGCTGCTCGGTAGTTGACCTCAACCACCGAAACACGGTTACGGACGGGTACGACCATAGACCAGCGCATTCCGCGACACCGCCCTGCCGTCAGTGCTAGGCGATCGCATAACCGTATAACCGAGAGAGAAAGAACACGGAGTAGCGAGGAGCCCGTCGTACGGAACACTGTGTACACTTCGCTACTTTGTTCCTTTTCTCGCTCACTCTAAATGGTACCCCTGACTTCTCTCTCTCTCTCTCTCTCCGAGCGCTCTGTCCATGGCCATTTGTGCTTATCATAGTACCGACGGAACGGACATGAAAACATTTTGAGGTTAGAGGTCTTAACACAAATAATTTATCGCGTATGATAAGACCCCTGCCGGAGCGAGAGGCAACGATGAAAAACGGTCTTTCTCTCTTCCCCGTTCCGGCCCATCCGTAGTATGACCGCGGCGAGTTTACGTTCCGTGTCGCGTCGGTCGTCTCTTCCATGCCCAATCGTTGGCCATCCCGTCGTAATCGGCAGCTGTCGTGAAGTTGCATAAAAAAAAAAAAAAAAACCGAACGGGGATAAAGGAAAAAACGAACTATCATCCGTCTTGTTTTAATTTCAATTTATCATTATTATTTTTTTTTCATGAGTCGAAAATTCGATCCGTAAATCGGCCGATGCCCGGTCGTGTCTCAATCGCAAGTTCCAACTCTGCGGGACGCTCGCGCGATCGGTCGCACTAAACAATAATAATTGTCCGGAACGCGTGCGGGGTACATTATACGAAATAAATTTGTTAATGACCAGACAACACCGCGGCGAGTCGACGACGGTAGAGACGGAATTCGTGAAATGTCACGTCATGAAGGTAAGCGCACTGCGGTTCTATATTATATTTTGGTTTTCGCGAACTTCGCCACTTTTTTCCGGTCCGCGGCTCACGAGAAGCCAACGCGCGAACATTGGATCATCATTATCGGTTTCGAAATTCCTCTGCGGTGTCGACTGTAATCCAAACTTTGTATGTCTATGACACTGGACCGTCGTCAATGATAGTGAAGAACTGGGTATTCGATTGACGAAAATTCAATACATATCCCGTCGTCCGTGAACTCGAAATGTGTACTCAATACGCCGATGTTTTGGCTCTGTTCTACGTAGTACAATTATTATTGTATCAAAATGATCTGTAGTTTTGTCAGTCCTAACTGGGGGGCAGTCATTACCTTAAAGTTGTGCATTAGCAATACGATGAAAATATTTTTTTACAAATAGTGTTTATATATAGGTATCGTGTATGAACATAGTTATATAAAATGAACGTTATCAAAAATAATCTTGCTAAGCTAGAATTATGTCACCTCTACCTTATCGTATCTTACCAACTAATATTGTGCACCTACTTTTGTTTGATACTTTAACTTTCAATAAATAGGTAGGTACCTAACTATAATTAATAATAAATGTATTTAATAATTATTTTACATTTAAATTTGTTTATTTGTCCAATATCCGACTAATCCACATCTACCTACCTATATATAAATTTGTTACGTAGGTAATTAAACTTAATTTAATAATAATACTGTAACTTACCTATATTTTTATATAACTAATTATTTGTTACCCGATAAGTATACTTTTTATACTTAAGTTACATACACACACAGTATCGAATGTACCCAATAAGCAATATCTAAGCAACGAGAAGTAGAATATTTACTAGGTTATTGAATATTAATTTGTATCCATCATCTATTTTGATTTTAATTTGTTAATCATAATCAACCTAACTCAAATATTATAAATAACTAATTATTAGCACGTTTTTTATTACTTTTATCTTAACTTAAATGGCCGCAATAGCAATATTTATTTTGTTCATCTCATGTTTAATATAGCAACATAAATACGACTGTCTAGTTCTATTGAGGGTAATGATCTACTATACGGTTTATAGAGAATGATATTTCCTGTGCTATGATAGTCTTTTCATATTTTGATAAGTCTTTAAGAGGATGTGATGCCCTTGAGATGTCTATCTTATAAAACATACAATATAAAGTCCCCTACACACAATATGATCGTGCCGGGCCGACAGGATTATTTGGTCAGGTCGGATGTCGTATCAGTTCATGTGTAGACGTGTCATCTGACTATGATCCTGTCGGGTCTTGTCAGGTGGCCGTTCCATCTGACCGCCCTGACCAGATCATATTGTGTGTAGGGGGCTTACAAATTTGTGTTTAGCAGTACACATTTTGTCTTGGTAGTTTGACCTTTTATCAAATTAGATGGTTAAAATATGTTTAGAATTTTCTTGTTGGGTTTTTAGTTTTTGTAGGTATTTTAATTTTAAAACCAGTTACTTATAAATCTGTAAAATATTACAATTTAAAAATACTGGTAACACATATAAAATTAAAATAATGAGAAAACCCTGAACATTCTGTGGAGTGGTACTAATTTGAATAAATTAGCTAACATGCTTCACTAAAATATCTCATCATTAAAATATCTGTTGTAGCACACATTTGTATTTACAATTTAAATGTTTACTCCATTCTGTATAATTTCAATATTCCATTGAATTTTGTACTATTTACAGTTTGTAGTAATCTTGTCTCAGAAAGATTAAAGGGTTAAATTATCATTCCCAAATATTTTATAAAATTTGCAAACTAACAATATTACAACACTAATGCTGGGTTGCATAAAAATTAAAAATTGATCAATTTAATGGACCACTCATTTAGTTCACTATTAATTATAGTTATATAATGATTCCCCAATTGATTCATTAAATTATTAGTGGTTGTTCATCTAAACCACCATTAATAAGGTCTGGTCTAACTGTTCAACAAAATAATGACAATAAATGACTCGTATGTTTATTATAATAACAAATTAAGAAGTGTAAGGCTAGAATACAGCAAAAAAAATATAAAATTCATAGGTTTTGCTAGACAGCCGTAATTGATAAACTGATGACATTTAACTATAAAAATTTAACTGATCCTAGAAAATCTTTGAAACCCTAGAAAAATATATTTCTTTTGAATAAGATAATTTTAATCTTTCAATATTATATATAAAATGTTAATTACCTACAACTTAAATAAAATTATGTGTTTTAATTACAGGTGTTAGCTGTGATGCATGTATGAGAGGAAACTTCAAAGGACGTCGTTTCAAATGTTTAAAATGCTACGACTATGATCTATGTGCTCATTGTTACGAAGCAGGCGCAACCACACCACGTCATTCAGTTGATCACCCAATGCAGTGTATTTTAACACGTGCTGACTTTGAGCTATATTATGGTGGCGAATCATTGGCATCTGATCAGCCACAAGCATTCACATGTCCTTTTTGTGGACGTATGGGTCTTACAGAGGTGGTGCTAACAGAACATGTCACAGCTGAACACCCGGATTCTACTACAGAAGTTGTTAGTATACTTCTTAAAATAAATCCTTTTTTCTTAAGGTTCCGTCTTACAAATGTAAAACATAGCAAAAACCTATTCATGGGGACTAGAACCACTCAGGCTGTAGTCCAAGTTAAGAGGATGTCGTACCAGCATGTGTTGTATCCTTCTTACACACATACGGCATGGCAAATTTTTGTTCAACAGTTTCAATTGTTGTTAGTTTTGATATTTGAGTCAATTGACCTATTATAAAATGAAAAGGTAAGATTATTATTTAGGGCTCAACGTAGGCTTCTCTTGATATTATTCTTAAGTAACTTATGACCTTTTTGAAACTGTACATTTTAAAATGTTCATGACTTATTTAAAAATAATAATATCAAAACTAACAGCACGCTATTGAAACTGTTATGTCGTACATGCGTAAGACGGAGACAACACATATGGGTACAATGTCCTCTAATGCAACCAAATTTTCACACTAGAAAGGGGAGAACATTGATTGTATATAGTTGTTTTTAATATTTTGGTATCACAAATACAATAAAAAGTTTTTATTGTTTAAAAATTCATCATTTTTTAGTTTTTTAAACATGAATAACTTTTTTTTAGTTCTGATATCAAATAAATAAAACATACGTTGCACAGTAAATATTTTCCTCTTTATAGTGGGGACATTTTGATTGCTTAGCTTGAAATAGAATACCATGCTGAATGGTTCTTACATGCATAAAACTGATTTTGCTATGTTTTACACGGGGTTTTACATTTGTAAGATAGAGACAACATATTTAGGTGGAGCGTCCTCTCAATGAAATCCCTGATCAAATCTTTTTTTATTATTTACGGATTTAGTAAATAAAAAAAATTTAATATGAATTGTTATTAATATTGTACATTTTTAAATTAAAATATATTTTGATTATATCAAATAGCATTACTACTTTACTGTAGATAAGTATAAATATTTCATTTTTAAGATTGAAAATATTTTTCTTGGCATATTTCTTGGGTACAAAAATATGTGTAACAGCTATGTACAAAATTTATATATTTTGTGTATGAATGATAATGCAGTAGTGTGTAATTATATAAAAATATGCTTGCAAAGAACATAAATACCCTACAAAATATATTATTTTCCATACTAAATTAGATGATAGACATGTTCTAAAAGTATGGTTAATATTCATAATATTATCTATTAGTAAAATACAAATTTGAATGTGTTAGTATTATGACATATTTTATACTGTTTATCACAAACTAAAAATTTATTGTGCAATTTTGTACTGTTATGTTAATACTAATTAGTAATTTATAATTTAGGTGTGTCCAGTTTGTGCAGCACACCCAGGAGGTGATCCAAATTTGTTGACTGATGATTTTTCAGTTCATTTACAAATGCAACATCGTGCCAGTCCAAGTGTTCCAAGAGATTTAATTTCATTTTTAATATCCTTTTTATATTAGAACTTACATATTATTTTTTAGTTACATTATCTTTTTATAACATAATAAAAAAAAAAAAACAGTATGATTGTGATAAATACTTTCTAAGGAAATCATGATTGTTTAAAAGTTTCATTATGTTGAGTAGTAGATTATAATCTTACATAATATTAAAATTAAGAGGTGATCCAGAAGTAGTGATAGAGGCAAAAGAAATTAATGTAGGAGAAAGAGTGAAAGGAAAACCTAATAAGTGATTGGTAGACAGAATTAAAAATGGCATGAAAATAGTGGGTATGGATAAAGAAGAGGCGAGGACAAATCCCTATGCATAAGGGTGTCTAACCCCATATATTTGGGAGTGATAGACATAGCAACAGTAAAAAACATTTTTATTAAACTACATCACATTGTAATTATTTTTTGTGGTTTTTCCTTAATTAAAGTTATTACGATGAACCTGTTGCAAGACATTCTGTTCGGCGTATACCACAGTCTGCAAGAGGTATGGGAAGTACAAGGGTTCGAAGAGCAATCAATTTCAGGTACCGGGCAGCAAAGTACGGACAATTTAATTATATTTATTCAAACAGTAGTCTATTATGGCTTGAAATTCAAAAAAAAAAATACATTTTTTATTAGTTTGGCTAATGCATTTGGTGTCTAATTGCTATAGATATTTTTGTTTTATTATTATTTGCTATTTTTGAATTACATATATTAAATTGTTGATGCGTAAATAATAGTTGTTCATATTTTTAATATTTTTCTAAATGAATAGTTATTAATATTATTGATATGCATTCTAGTGGTGGAACGAGAGATGGTTCAGATCCAATTGCTGAGCTATTATCACAGTTAAGTGGAGTTCGTAGAGCACAATCAAATAGCGTGCCTGGATCGTCAGCAAGCAGCTCACAAGGCACTCACAATGTTTCTTCACAGCTGCAACAGTTGCAGATGCAGCTGCAGCTTGAAAGACAACAAGTCAGGGTATTGTATATTAGTAATAATGCCAAATTTTGTTGCATAAATATTTTTAATGATTTACATTATATGAACAAATTACAGCAGTTTATTAAAAATATTTTATGGTTATAGGCTGCTAGACAACAACTAGAACGTCTACCTCGTCGCCAAGGACATGGCTCATCTGCAGCAGCTGCATCATTAGCTAACAATAATATAGTTGGATCTGGAGCACCAACACAAGCTGCTGGTACATCATCAAACCTACTTAGTATTCAAGTTGTAGATTCAAACTCTAACCAAAATCAGTCTGCACGTAATAGTTCATCACAATTTCTTATCAAGTATGTATTAATAGTTTTTAACTTTTATTATTAAAAAAAACAACCATACAAAATATAATTCCCTATAAATTGTAATTAAATATTTGTTTATTGGAATTTAAATTTTGAAGAAAATATTTGGATTAGAAACTATATTAAGTATTATTTAATAAAAGGAACTGCCAGTTTTTGGAATTTTGACCCCTGACAGTTAAAAGTCAGTCAGATATTCCACACTCGATATATTAGACAATTGACACTAAGCGTAGCGAATGACATTTACAGCTATTAGTTTGTTAAAGGAGCACACAGCACAAGAAAAATATTTTCTTTAAATTATTACTAAATATTAAATTATTGCAATCAGAACTCTTAAAAACAATTTGTTCAAAATTCAATGTAAAAAAAATATTTAAGGAGATATTAGGGTACATAAAATAATTGGGTGACGTCATAGCACTAGGCTCAATATAGTTGCCTATCTTACACATGTTAACGTTGCTCAATTTACACAATGATTTATCAGACTGAAAATTGTATTTTTTTAATGTTAAAACTATTATGTAAAAATGTGTGATTTTTTATGCTAAAGATGATAGAAGTATAAAAATTACAATATAACGTTGAGTTTTTTTATATATTAAAAATACTAAAAGAAATAATGATCGGTTATGCCATACAAGTCGTAAAAGAATCCTACACAGACATTTTTTGTCTCTGTCTTACAAGTACGTAGCATTGCAAATTGTATGCTCAGCAGAACACGTTTATCTCCGTTAGCTTAAAAATGAGAGTGAATTGACCACTTATACAATTTAATGGTAAGATTATCTAGAGCATCTTATAGACTTTTTATTATATTTTAATTTTAAAGCAAGTTATGATTAATATTAATTATTTTAAAATTGTAAATTGCTTGTATATCTTAAAATACTCATAACTCGCTTTAAAATTAAAATATAACACAAAGCCTATGAGATGCCTTAGGTAATAATCTTACCTTTAAATTTTATTAGAGGTCAATTTACTCTAACTTTTAAACTAATGGAACTAAACGTGAAATGCTGAGTGTAAAATGTTGTATGTTATGCACTTGTAAGACGGAGACAACAGATGTAGCAGCATCCTCTTGATACATAACTGCCACTGTTACAGAGGCGTGCATAACTTAAATTTCTTTTATAAGTTTCTTAATATTTAAAAAAAACTAAACACGACAAATTCTAATTCCATCTATGTGTTTAGTACATAAAAAAACTTCACATGAGTACAACAAAAATTTAAATTTGAAAATATACTTTAATGGTAAGTAAATTATTGTGTGAAGCGAGCAACTTTTACACATATAAAATAGATAATCGTGGAATGCCTAGCCCAATGATAGCAAGCGTCTATTTTCAATTTCTTATAACTTATTAAATAATTTGAGAAGAAATTTAAAATGATTTTTTTAAACACATATTATGATATTACATTGAATTTTTATATTTTTACTGTATATTCATAATATTACATCTTATATAATCAACTAGTTTTAAAAGTAAAAAAAACTCCAATGTCAATTGTCATATATATCAAAAGACCTATCAGTAGTTGTCAAATGCCCTACATTCAAAATGTATTTATAGCCAATGTTTATGCCACCATAGAACTTATACTAGTAGATGGAGCGAGCATCTGGAAATAGCTTGGGCAGGTGGACTCTCGTGATAGATGTACCATGTAGTGTGGTATCACCCAAACAGCACATTCACGTGTGACCACTGGAACTACATACATACTCCGTTTATTAGTATTAGGTCTATGGATGCCACACCATAAACACATAGATATAAATTTGTATATAAAACATGATATTCTCTGATGACCGATTGCTGGTACAATTATCACTTTTTTTATCAGTTATAAACTGACAACTCAAAAATCAAAATGATTATTAGGATTTTTAAAATGAAAAATTATAAAATAAAGTATTTTAAATCACATTGCCTAGCTCTGAATATAAGACTAATGTTTCTTACTTACCAGTTCCTACAGTGATTTACAAATTGTTAAGAATATTTTAATTTATAGAGTACATTAGTAAAATCAGTTATCTTTTATCTAAATTTCAACTGTTAGGGCTGTATTCATAGTCGATGCTTAAAAATAAATATTGCTTTTGCTAATTTTGATAATTTAAAAAATAAAAATTTTGTTATAATAGCTAAAAGTAATGCTTAACACGTTCACTGCATATCATATTTTTGTATACTTGTCGTGACGCTGATAAAATTGTAGTTTTAAAAAAAAAATTCCTAAAAATTAAAATATCAGTGTATGGTTTGCACTTGATTATGAAACAATACTTATAGAAGACACTGAAAAAAAACCAAAAGTTTAATCGTAACACTGACCAAATTATAGTCCATTAAATAACAAGGTACATGACGCCAATTGGCGTCATTCAGCATATGCAAACTATGTACAATGACGCTAATTGGCGTTTTACGCAGCGAACGTGTTAAGGTACATCTCAACCAACCTTAAAAAACAAGTAATACTTTTTCTTAAGTCAAAGTCTCATTTATGAATATAGCTTAAGGGGGTTAGAAGTGCTCTGTTTCTTAGAAGTAAACTATAGGCAATTAGTTTATCAGGTGAAGTCGCATAGTGCTGTTGTGTGAATAGTAAATAAACATTTGTGTGAGTGTCCAACTCGCCACCACTACTACTCGTATATTCAACAACAGTGGGATATTCATTATAATTTCCAGGAAACAACTAGCGGTTCGCACGTGTATGAACAAGTTATTGCATTTGATGAAATAATAATTACCCTCCAACTCATTTTAATACAAAAGTATTTTGTACTCACAAATTTAAACTATTTTCATAAAATGTAATCAATTATGTTAAAATTTAATGTTTTCTCTTAGTTGAAATAATTTTTAGAAATACTCACAGGTAATTGTTTTGTTTTCTTATAGATATATTGATGCTCCACTAAATGAATCTGAACAGCAGAAATTGGAAATAGATCGTGCTGACCGTAGTTTCTTTATGCAAGAATTATTATTATCTATGTTAACTCCAAATGGAACCATGCCAGCACCAATAACTGCCAAAAAAGACCAGTCGCCATTAGCCACAGTAGCTCAACCTCAGGTATCGCAAGCATTAGCTAAGACGATAGTACCAGATACCAAACAACGACAGTCTAATAGTAGACCATCGCCACCTCCTCCACAACAACCACAGCAATCGGCTAACCATGTAATTGGTGTTCCTCACAGATATTCTTCACCGCCCAGTCGCAATAGGCAAGCTGTAATGCAATCACAAATTCCACAGCCAGCAGCCAATGTTAGAAAACAACCTAAAGTCTCTGATCCATCACCATCGCATTGAACTAATTGGTAAAATCCGGTTGCTGCTTAACAAATTCAACATGAAATGTCTAGTCGTGTGCTGGTGTTGTGTAACACTTAAAATTAAAGTAAAATATTTAGGATGATTTTTTTCTATAGTTTTCAGTTTAGTTATATGCATATAAAAACAAATATTAATGATAACTAATTCAAAGCGGTATGTTATATATATATATTTTTGTGTATTAAACAATAAGAAAAACAAAAAAAAAATATACTGGTCTTTAAATAATTTAACATTGATTTATCGCTTAAGTTATTAAACTAATCGCTTAAATTCATACGTCTGGAGTTTTAAACGCGGTATTTCTCTATTGTGATATTGGAATTAATAATTATATTTTGTTAAGAACAAAATTGAAAATAAAGTTGATAAACTTAGTAAATATATTGTAAATATGTCTAGCCATTGTTAATTTTCTTTTGAAATTAAAAATTATATAAATATGTATTCAGTAATGTTTGTTCATTGTTTTTTTAAAAATAAATTTACTTCAACTTTTATATATTTTTGAGTACCTATATAATTACTTTTTTTTAACAATTCTTAACAATGGACTTAATTTAATCACTTTTTTTTTACTATTTTTATGGGAAATAATAATATCAACGACTTGATACGTAGTTAAAATAAAACTTTTCATTTAGAAACATACCGAGTAGGAATATTAATAATATAATGTGTAAACATATTATACAATCATAATTTAATTTTTATTTAATTCCTTCAATTAGGTTCTGGTAAATGTTATTGTTTGTTTTCATCACTTCTAGAATCTGTGTAAAAATTAGTTTTATCTTTTTTTTTTTTTAATTACTATTTTTTTGTTACGTTAACTATATATATAATTTTATTTTATTTTTGCTTTCCACACTTAATATAACAATTTATTTGTATTCAAACACTTAAAAACATTTTAACTAACATCATTCTATAATAAACTACAAACATAAATAATATAATACGAGTTATGAATGTTTATTACAACAAGAAAAAGGGTTGATATATTTAAAATATATCTTACAATGATAAAACAAAATATTTTATTTATATTTTTATCAAAAATGTAATTGTTTATTCCTAAATATACAATTTTAAGTTTAAGAAGCTTATAACATATTTTTTTTAATCAGAACATTGTACGTCATAAGTAGGTATTTAATGCTACTAAATCAATATCGGAGAGTAAAGTATAATATTATATTCTTCAAATAAAACAAAACGTATATTTTCGTAACAATATTTAAAATTTATTCATTTCTACTAATTGTATAATAAGTAACAGCACACAAATATATATAAAAAATCTTTTTTAATACAAAATTTTGAACATTAACCCGTATTTTTTTCAAACAAATGTTTTAATTAAATATCTTAAGCGTTAAAAATTCGATGTTGAACATTTGATTCTTTTATACATATATATATATATATATTATAATATTAGAGAAATTTCATAATGGGTTGAAAAATATAATACCGAAATTTATGTATATAATATGTGAACAATAGTGTCATAACATAATATAATTAAATTCATAACAAAATTTCCACACTATAAGCAGTACAAATGTTTATAATATATAGTCCCAATCTTAATTAAAATTTCCCACAGTAGAAAAATGTTTAATAGCTAATAATTTCTTTATGATTCATGACTTTCTCCAGAGATCTCAAGTTGTCCCACCAGTTAGTCAATTCGTTTTGTGCAATTAAATTAAACCACGGTGTAATTGGATGTCTCAAATTCTTTAAGAATTTATTCATTTTTGATTTGGGAATATACAGGGCAGTACTCACTTCGTCTGGATTGGGGTCCAAAGCAACGTCTTTGTGCATAATAAATATATAATCAATTTCGTGTTCGCCCCAAGTCCCGTCTCCTTCGGACATGTACCTAAATAATAATACATCAAGTCAGGCACCTATTTTTTTTTTTTCAACGTAGTGATTAAGTTGTTATTACCTTATTCTGGTTATGTATTGCAAGTCTTTAGGTTGACACTGGCTTGAAGGAATTCCCAATTCAAACACAAGTCTGCGACAAGCAGCAGCTTTGGCACCTTCTAAGTCTTTGCGCTCATGTTCAATCTCGTGCAGCGGATGACTGCAGCAAGAATTTGTATAATGATCGGGGAAAGTGATCTTCGTTGATGAACGCTGTTGTAATAGTAGTTCATCCTTGGTGTTGAATAAAAATACACTAAACGCGCGGTGTAACGGAAGTTTTCCGTCTACTAGCCTGTGACAGTCTCGTTTACTGGCAAAGCCGCACTCTTGGTCATGTTGGTCGACAAGAATACAGCGTTCTTCGAGGGCAGCTTCTTGTACAGGGTTCAATGGTTTGGGTACGGTCGATAGAAATCGCCGTAAGGGTACTGTACCCAGCGACTTGAAAATCAACTTCATAATATATAGCCTGTTGGTAAATACAAATAAATTAAAATATTATTTCAGTAAAGCGAAGTGCTTGTACTAGAAATGTTAGTTGAACTGTGTTTAATGAACTTTACTAAGTATAAAGTAATGTTTCTACATTAGTAACATATTAAGAGAGAGACATTGTTTGCAAATGAATAATACACTGTTAATGATAAAAATAGAAGGTTTACATTCTAAATATTTAGAACGCAATAGTGTAGACTCATTCAATAGACATAATTACTTTGAAATACAATGGTAATTGCTGACAATTATATCAAAGTAATTAACTATTGACATACACATACATAATATCTATTAATTTTCAACTTAATGTGTTAATTTAAAATTGCCGTTTGGCGTTTATATATTATAAATAAATAAATAAATAATATGCTTATTATTTAAATTCACATGTAATTAACGATTTTTATTTTTAGAACAGTAAAAATATTATACCCAAGGGCCAAGTTGGTTTATAAATTGTTTAAAAACTAAATAAAATATTTTACCTAATCGACAGGCACGTGCTAAAATCCTTGTAACTCTGTTTTTACAAGTTGTTCGCGAAAGATAAAAAATATTTGATAGGTTTAACATTATTGAATACAACTGTGTTAGTCACAACATCTTATTTTGAGTTACATTTTTTTTTTTTAAACCCATGATAAATTTCAATCACTTCATAAGTAGTTTATAATGTTAGTATGAATTGCGTCATTTTTACAAAATAATAAAAAAAATAAAAGTAAATAGGTTGTTATTGATTAAATTATATTACAATATGTTGGTTAAATTATATAAATATCAAAACTAAAATTATGACATAAATAATTATTGAATAAAATTCAATATTAAGCAATATTTAATTACTATATGTATGTTGTTATTTATTTTTCCTGGTAAGAAAAATTATCATAACAATTTCGTGCATAATTGTGAAGTATTTGTTTATTTAAGCAATTGGAGATGCTTGTATTTTTCAAGTTTTACCTTGATCCATTGTTTGTACAAACGAAGTAGGTACCTAATTCAAATTATGATATACCTATTATTTTGTGTTTGGAGCACCAGTTTCCATTCGTCATTTAAATGTATTTTATGTTGAATAAATCAGCCTTGGCTGTTTTTTATACATCTAATATGACAAGGGTATGCAAGAGCAATTTTAATTTTTTTTAGGACTATTTCTAATTAAAAATGTGTGATACACTAAAAGACAACATTATCAGTTTTTGTACTCAAAAATTACCAACGATAAACAATATTATATTTTTAGTGCATTCTAGTTAAAATTGAATACATTCTAAAAAATTTTAAAATACTTCATACAGTTGTGAATTTAATGACATAATAATATGAATAACAATAATTAGTGACCGAGATAAGCGTTTTATAATTTTCAGTTAATACGATTATAACATTAAGAGGATGTAAGCGCACTTTTTGTTTTCTCTCTCTGGCACACGCGCAGCATAGACAAGACGCGTTAACGCAAAAACATTTTTCTATGTTTTTAAATAACCTTAGAGTAAAATAACCCATTACAAAAAAGATAAATAATATTGGTGAGAGAATGAATTATCGATTTTATATTTTATTGTTATTTGACTTTCAAAATAAACAAAAAATTTGGACATTAAAGTTATGGTTAAATTGTTTTGAGACAATATTTAGACAAATCGATATGACATTCCCTCAAAAATATTATTCTCTATCTTTTTTTTAATGAGTGATTTCACTCTAAGATTACTTAAAAACATAGAAAAAATGATTCGGCATAAATGCGTTTTGTCTATGTCGCGAGTGGGCCAGAGAAAAAAAACAATTAGTGCGCTGACATCCTTTTAATAACAAAACATCGTAACTTAAGTCGAGAGTTTTTTCCACCTTCAAGGTAAGATGTTTTGACACGAAGCTGCCGTTACACACCTGTTTGTTTAAATTAAACTAAAGCCAAAAGTAATATTACTAAACAAACAGTTACAATTATAATATAATGATATAAAATTTAAACACACAAATTGAATTGTTAAAGTAATAGTGGCATGGTACAGCTCACAGAATGTAGTACGCATTTTATGGTAATCGAAAAAAAAAGTGGGTATAGATTATAAAAATAGATACAATAGATTGATTTATTTTTTTTCTATGTGACTTGCTTTGAACACGTAAAATATGTAATCTTGATGTATTTAGTTATTTGTTGTACACATTATATTGTATACACTCTATTGTGTAGCGACGCTGTGTTCCCATTGTACACTTGATAAATAAAAGTCTAGTTTTATTTAGCAAGAACTGAATTTAAATTTAAAACAATAGAAACAGTTTAACAAATTAAATAAATATGCTTAAATTGAACCAAAAAAATACTTATTTATATTGTTTAAGAAGTTAACAGGGGGAAATTAGTTTCAAACAAAAGTCCAAAACTAACGAACCTATTTGAAATGACAAATCTAATTTATTATCCAATTTGATTTTTTCCCGTTAATATACCTGCCTGCCTGATAAAAATTAATAGGTACATTTCATTATTTTAATGATATTTTATTTTAAATTACATTGATCTGATAGCTAAATAATTACCAGGCAACATCTAGTATTATAAATTAAAAAGATCATTAAGACATGATAATTATTTTTGAAGAACTAGAATCATAATTTATTAGTAGGTACACCTATTAACTGTTATGTAATGATTGATCCTTGGTCTTAATTAATAACGTGTAGGCACATCGACATTAACGATTATGTTATTTAAATTATATCGAATATCTATTTGCGGAAATTAAATGTTTTAAATTATTTGATTGAGTTGGTTTTAAAACTCTATAATCAGACTAATAACTAGGTACCTATCTTGTATGACGAGAAAAAGCATAACCGCATTCTAATAGAAAATATTTTTACAAGACGTGTCATTTAAATAGGTAATATTATCGTTTTACCCAGATGTACCACACTGTACATGCTCGATTAAATATTTTTAATACCTAGGTACCCGAAGAATATAGAAAATAAAAAAAATGTCAGTTAAAAATAAATAAACAGGTAGTGATCACAGACGAGCAAATAAAGAGTTGTCTTCAAGACTTACTGTAACGGACCCTGCCGACGTGCTTGGAAATTCCAAGTATACCTATTGTACGCCATAGCAAAGAAGCAAAATACGAAACAATACATAGTGACATACCTCAAGCGAAAAAATCGAAATCCGTTTGAGAACTTATCGACTGGCGTTGACTGCACACTCGGACGAACAACACTGGTCGTAGATCCGTATCATAATAGGCAGAAGACACCGTGCACACGTCTCGGACACTGACGAGAAAATTAGAAATCGTTTATCTTTTTGTTGGAATTTATACCTACGGGGCAATAGGTCAGTAGTTGTAGTGGCACCGTTCCATCGCGATTTAATGTAAAATGTAAATAATAATAATCGTAATATTCCATTCAAAGCATCCGCTTTTTTTATCAACAATCTGCTCCGTTATCAACTACGTGATACGACGATATCGTTTGACCAATCCGATGACTTCCCTCTTAAATTTTAAGTTTAGGCTAAGATAAGAAACTTGAAATGTAAACAACGTACAAAATACAAATTACAAGTACATAATATTTTGTTTTGTCGAGAAGTGCGTATTTGTGTTCATTGTGTAGACACGTCTTGTTGTCTCTTGCCGCGTTTACTCTTGCTGCTCAGTACTTTACTGTTCGTATAGTGTAGTTGTCCGACGACATCTTAGTAAAAATACTTCTATAGGATTGACTGTTCTCCGTCGTAACAATATTCTTCACTTTTGAGTCTTGAGAACTAGCTAGCCACCTTATAATACATTTTTTATATTTACCGCTTTCACCTGCTGTGTACTATGTGGTGAGTTGAGTTCGGTCATAACTTAAATCGCTTCGTGACAAATAAACATTCGATTCATTAGATCTCGATTAAACCATTAAATTATAATGAACAGCAACTATAAAGCTTGCCGTACCATTGCTGATGTGAAATCGACGATTTCGTCTGAAAACAATTCATTTGATGTTCGCATCGAATCTGATTTGCCTGAATCGACGACAACTGAGAAATGTATTTTGGGAATTGACGAAGCTGGCCGCGGTCCTGTCCTGGGTATGTTTAAAAAACAATACAAATATATCCGAGTGTGCAAGCAGGTTTGGTAGTAAATCAAGTTTCAACAAATTAATGTCTTGACAATAGTCAATAGATAGAGTGACGGAACTATAGTTTTTAGTTAATCGATGTATACTAGCTACCTGCGATAATTATTAGATGTTCTCAAAAGAAAATTGTATGCCTAATTTACAATTTGAAATACTAATCTAGGTATAACTGTATCTTACACTGTACACCATATCTTGATCATTGTACACAATGTACCTATTAGATAACTCGATCGCTTCATATGCGCTAATTTCTACATTCGCATACGTTATAAATACATTCAAACATTCAATACATTACTCATAAACACATATATTTGGTATTTTACTTTATAGTACGGGTCAAACCCATTACACAAGGTATTAGTAGGTACAGTAAAATACGTGTATGACAGGTCTTTAAAAATATTTCGTATCATTATTTCCCTGTTATTGCTAAAATATATGTGTTTATCTTACATATATTTTCATGTAAAAAATGATAATTTGTTGATAATATGTTAAATTTAATTAAATGCTAGGCAATATATTATTATAGTCATCTCTTGATGACTTCTTTGCAGTATACCATCGATTGGTATACTAGTACATTAGGTAGTACCTAAGCTAGTATTTATAATAAATGTATATGCCTACTGTTATGCATTTTGTTTAATAATGTATTTGTGTCTAGGTCCAATGGTATATGGTACATCTTACTGTTCAGTAGACAATCAATCCATACTAAAGACACTAGGATGTGCCGATTCTAAGGTTTTGTCTGAACAAGCCCGAGATGATATCTTTGATGGAATAACAAAACAATCTGAAATACTTGGATGGGCTGTACACATTATATCACCGACTACAATAAGCAATTGTAGCTTTAGGAGGTATTTATATGAAATTAAATCATTCTTTTTTATTTCGTATCAATGGTATGCATATAATGTAGGCCATAATACTAGTGTTTTAATCACAATTATAGATGCAATAAAATATAAACCCTTTAGCGTAATCAATTTATGTTATATTTCCTATTATTAATATTGCTTTGGTAGTATATTTATCATACATTTGTGATTTATATTCATCAACATTTTTATATTATTTTGAATAGGCAAAAGTGTTCTTTGAATGAAATTTCACATAATGCTGCCATTGGTTTAATACAACGAGTATTGGATAGAGGAGTAAATATTTGTGAAGTATTTGTAGATACTGTTGGACCACCCGAAAAGTACCAAGTAAGAATAATAGTAGTTTTAACATGCATGAATACTAAAAAGTACTCTAATACATAATTGTGTCTCTTTTTAAATTGTTTTTTTGTTTGTCTTACATGCATACAATACGTTTTAAATATTATATTTATTATATGCTTGCAAATGATAAAAACAATAGGAACCGAAATTCCGCAATAGCTTAAAGCAAAAAAAAAAAAATAATATATAAATACATTATAATATGAAATATGCATGAATATTATTCAAATGTTGGCTTAGACATTTTATCTAAAATTTAAAAAATTTACCACAATAGTTCATATTTTGTTTAACACCACTTCTGATTTTAGCTGAAATAACACAAACTCAAATGTGGTCTGACACATTTTCTGGTGGAATTTTAAACTTAAACTCTTCTTTTCTGAGTAAATTACTATTATTTATGACAGATTAGTCGAATAAAAGTATAAATTATAATAATTTTACATTTTTAATGAATATTATTGAAGTAAATATTGTATTTTAGGAATTACATTTAATAAATTAATATAAAATATTATCGGTTTACCTATATTAAAATGTAGAATAATTTAATATATTTGTTTTTATTATTGCTAATGATTGGGGAATATTTATGAATAAAATCATTTGAATATATTTATATTGAGTAAATGATTTATTGTTACTTGAATGTGAATATTATTATGTACAAAAACCTAAAGTATAAACTTTTCTAATATTTTATGGTTTACATTTTAAAATCTCATAATATCCCATGTATTATGGTTAAATGTGTTTTGGTTCATTTTTCAACTCGTGTTATAAATTCATAATTCGTAATTTATTGTATTTTGTTTTTAATTTTTAGGAAAAATTATTATCAATATTCCCTCAACTAAAAATCACAGTGTCTAAAAAAGCTGATTCTTTGTTTCCAATTGTAAGTGCTGCAAGTATTTGCGCTAAAGTAACTCGTGACGCTGCTTTAAAAAATTGGAAATTTATTGAAAGACCTGGAGAAGATATTGATTCGAATTGGGGAAGTGGATACCCAAATGGTAATACAAAATAATTATAATTTCTAATAGTTGTTTTGATTATTAGTTCAGAATATAAAAACAAAATGTTTCATTTAATATATTTTTATTATTTAGATCCCGTAACAAAAGAATATTTAAAAAAAAACATAGATCCGGTGTTTGGATTTCCTAGTATTGTACGATTTTCTTGGTCTACAGCAGAATTGATACTAAAAAACAATGCAGCACAAGTAGACTGGTAAGTAGATGCTATTGCATTGATAAGTTGATTATATTGATAAGTTTTTAAAAAAAAATTTAGGTCTGATGAAGAAGAGGATGAAGACAAAAAATCAGTACCTATAACTTCATTTTTTGGTCAAAATAGTAAACAAGTTCAACAAAAAACACCTTTTTTTGATGATAGAGGTTTAATAGTTACAACTAAATTTTAGTAAAAGAAAAATCTTTGATTTATATTTGTATGTTTCATCTTAATCATTATAATAGCTATTAATATAACTTTTTTCGACTCAAATAACGTTTACAATATTAAACTACTTATTTAAATTCATAATTCAATAATAATATATTATAATATGTAAATTAAAATTAAGTTTTACATTGTTGAATGCTATTTTATAAATAAATTAAAATTAAGTAAGGAATCTTTATTAAATCACAATAATTATTAAATATAGACTATACCCTGTCCCATGAGAGAACATGCCAGTTCTGTGCATCACCCCCACGTCACCCTGCTATCACAACCGGTACCCCTATGGCAGGATGTCGCGTGGGGACGCTCAGAAAACTTGATTTTGGTTGGGCCGCGGCATGATCTCTCCTGGGACAGAGGATAGTGATATATTCCCTGTATTTTATGTTCAAAATACAGCAGTATTTTTTTCTTTTCCATTATGTGTTTTTAACAAATTAGTTATTACATATTTTTTTGCTTTGTAAAGACTTCTCGACTGTAAAAAGCTTATTATTAAGAACTCAAATTTATAGAATTTAAATTTAACAAAGATAGAAAAAGTTTTTTGAAATATCTTATTAGGTTTTTAAGAACATTTCCATGGTTTTGAACTTAAGGCAAGCTCTTACTTTTAACTATATTGATTGCTTAAAGGTCAGAATCTACCTAACTTGTTACTGATAAACTTATTTTAGTTGTATGTTATACAATATGAAATATTGTTTATTTAAAAATAAGTACTGGTACATAGTTTCTAGTTTTTGAGTTTTAGAAAATTTAATGGAAATACCAGCAGTAACTGACTAATGCTGGTTGAAGAACCATTAGTTTAAAGTTTAATAAAATGTAGAACAAAGTATGGTCACAATATTATTATGTCTATGGTTAATATTTAATAGATGTAAATAATGACACCGAATACACAATAATGGCGTAACATTGGTCACACTTTTATTTAAGATTAATGTTGGTAGGTATTAGGACACTAGGTAGTATACCTATGGCACGTACTATTACGTTGTGGTTGAAAATTGATAGAGTACTTGTTATTGGAACTAAAAATTTTAGTTAATTTAAATTCAACACTTCTTAACACTTCTAGATCAATAATCGGTGAAATAAAAAACGTATAACCAAGATAAGAAAATATTGATTATGACCATTGATATTATTCCAGAATAAAATTAAGATAAGTATTTATAGTAGTGTTCAATAATTTTAAATTTATTGTTTTAATTAAATGTTCAAAAAATACAATTTTAGGCTAATTTTGTACGCATAATTTTTATCTTTCATGCATGTTTCAAGATTTTAATGCATATATAAGATTTTTTAGCGCTTGGTTAGTTTTTAATGCACATAAATCCGCTCTCTACTAATCAGGTTAAGTTAAGAAATACTTTGAGGTAAAGTAAATAGGTACAAATTTAATCTTATGGGGTGAATATGTGATCTCAAACAAATTTGAACATAAAATATTTAGAATTTTTGGTTTCAGTATGATAAATCTTGAATTAAATTTACAATACTTTGATACAGAAGTTAAACATTTTATTAGTTTTTAACTTCAAAATATTTAAATTTTCCTGATGAATGTTGTCAAAATTTCATCTTTAAACGATAATAAAAAAAAAACGCCTATGTATCTTTAATATTGCTATTATAACAACTTATGAGAAACCTTTTATTCAAACATTTTCAAGCTTTTAGTCCCACCGAAAAAATGTCTATTATTTACCTCGATAATTCGTTTTTGATGTACAACAAAATAATGAATTCATCGCATGAGAAATTTAGTCAACTGGTGAATATCCTGTCAAAAAAATGTATTTGACTTTTGGTTAACTTTTTAATTTGTTGAAGGTTGATCAACTCATGAAAAATCTTATATTAAATTTTCAAATCTAAGATATAGAATGAACATTTTTTACGAATTTCTGACAACAAAATAATTTTCAAATATTCGTGATTTTGACAATTTTCACATAGGTACTTCCAAAAATGTATGTCCATCTAACTTTCAAGCTCAGATTTTTTAAAAATAATAACAATTTTAAAAGATGCATAAAAGTACAAATACCAGTATAATGACTATATTATATCAGTATTTTTGTTCATATCATTTAAAAAACAGAGGTAGTATGACCATTGTCAGATGATTTGTTTTAAATTATTGGTAATAGATGTACGATACGATCAATAATCATTACAACATCGCATAAGTTATGTTTTATGTTTCTCGACAACGTATATTTTTTAATAATAAAAAAATAATTCATATTTTATTGAAGTAGGTCAATGATATTTAATTTCTATTGCTTAAATTGTTTTTATCGGTTTTTAGTTTATAGTCCCATAATACAGGGTGATACGTTTAACATGCCAACATCAGGCACTATATCATTAACTAAAAAATAATATTCTGCTTTGGAATATGAAGATTAAACTTTATGTCTGTTGTCATTCAAAAAAGTGCAAAACCTAAAAAATGATAAAAATAAAATATGCTTTCCGACGACTAGAAACCATAATGTAAAATTTTTTTTCCAAAAACAAATTATATTTTTCGAAATTATGAGTGGCTTATGATAAAATAATCACCTGGTATGTAACATGCACAAACCTAACCTAACCTATGACCTATATATTACAGATATTATGTCGGTTAGCAGCAATTCTATATTTTGCATTAAACATTACATCGTTTAACATCGCTCATTAATGTTTTTCTTTGATGAATGACTATTAAAATATAGAACAATTCGCATAACAAAATATTTAATTTATTTTTTTTTTTTACTAATGTGTTTTTTAGTTACCCATCCATTAATATAATGTACCTACCTTTTACTTTTATTATTTTAATTTTAATTACGCAACACGTAAGCCATTTATTTTACGCGTATTATTGCATTTTTTTTTTTTGCGTATACCAGCTGTAATGTTCATTGAAAATTATTATAATATTTGTTTTTTATGCTTCACGGGGTAGGTACAAGGCCGGATTAAGAACAAAATTTCATATGGGCCCTTTTGACAAGACTGAAAATGTCCGTAAACAGCTCAAAAAGAGTCAAAATATTTTCAAAATTGTATACGTATAAAATGTGTATCGGAAATGCTAATATAAATATTCAGTGAAATTTTCATGTACCTACAGTTATTCGTTTTTGAATCACAACAAAATAAGGAAATCGCTACATGAGAAATCGAGTGAATGTCCAATGTTGTAAAAATTTGAATTTCAAACGCTCATACAAATTTAATTTGACTTTCTTATAGACATTTTTCTTTTTTTATAAAGGTAGATAATCATATAAGGAATCTTAAATTACATTTTAAAACCTTATATTTAAAAAGAAAAATTTTCACGAATTCTTAACTCAAAATAATTTGAATTAAATGCTTATAAAAAAAAAAATTGTGACTATGGATTTTTATTGTTTTTTCATCTGCCTTTAAAACAATATACTATTAGCCTTCTATTAAAATTTTAAACTTTTTTAATCAATAAATAAAATTTTATTGATATTTATAGAAAAAAAACTAAAAAAACAATGCTCGTAAACAGTCCAAAAAGAGTCAAAATATTTTTGTATTTATTAATCGTATGGTGTATAGAAAATGCTAATATAAACAATCAGTGAAATTTTCAAGTGTCTACGGTTATTCGTTTTTAAATAACAACAAAAAAAGAAAATCGCCACACGAGAAATCGAGTGAATATCCAATGTTGTAAAAATTTGAATTTCAAACGCTCATACAAATTTAATTTGACTTTCTTACAGGCATTTTTTTTTTTTTGATAAAGGTAGATAATCTTATAATGAATCTTGTATTACATTTTAAAACTTTAGAATTAAAAACAAAAAATGTTTACGAATTCTTAACTCAAAATAATTTTGCTAATTTTCGTGATTTTCCCATATTTTGTCAATTTTTGAACTTTAAATGCTTATAAAAAAAAAAACTGTGACTAAAGATTTTTAATATTTTTCAAATGTCATTGTAACAATGTAGTAGGAGCCTTGTATTAAATTTTCAAGCTTTTTTAACCAACAAATAAAATGTTATTGATATTTTTAGAAAAAAAACTAAAAAAAATGGAAACTGAAAATGCCCCTAAACAGTTCAAAATAAATCAAAATATTTTCGTGTCTAGAAAATGCAAATATAAACAACCAGTGATAATTTCACTTATCTACGGTCATTTGTTTAAAAGTTACACCAAAAACCAAAATCGATTTTCTTGAAAATAGATTTTGCATAAAAATTCCCATTTTTCTTTTGTTTTTCACGGCTCTTTTGAAAACTACTGGGAAATTTTTACTTTTGACCCCAAACTACTAACTAGATTCACTTTCCTATCAGAAAAGAAACTGTTGAAGAAAATCCAAGCACTTTTACTGTCCTAAAACGTGATGACAGACACCAAAAAAAAAAAAAAAAAAAAAAACATACATCATTGTAAAATCAATACATTCATCTTTCCACTCTGAATCTAAAAACAACATAATAATAAATTATAATGTTAAACATATACTACGAGTGATTTCCCTATATAATAATTATCTCGAAAAGTATAAATAGGTTTTTAAAATTATTATTTAACATAATGTGATGTTATTACAGAACAATAAGTTTGAAAATAAATTAAATTTTTAATGAAATTTTATATTTAGTTTCATATTCCGAAGCCGGATATGTTTTTGAATAATACAATTATTTGAATGTGAAATAAAAAAGTTACACTTCCTCCTCGAGGTTTTTTTTTATTATTATCAATGCTATTCCAATTACAATACGTTTAGTTATTGTAACTATACGGCTTATGTGAAAATATTTTTTTGATATTAAAAACATCAATACATTTTAATTTTATTCGAGCAGAGCAGTGAACCAACATTTTGAAGGGACTATGTATTATATAAAGTAAAAATACAATATTATAATAATATGTATGCAAATAGTCAGAATCATATTCCGAAATATGCATAATTGCATAAATAATGTTAAAATATGCACAAGAAATTGAAATGAAAAAAGAATGGTTCTGAAATTTGATTATGAACGATGTGTTTATGTTCATTCAAAAATGTATGTATATATATATTTATAATTAGACAACTAGAAAAGAACTATCTAGCTATATCTACTAACAATTACCCATTACTGTATCGCGTGTACAACACGGCCTGTCTTTCTACCTGACCATATCGATTATTTCTCTTGCATTTTCAATAGAATATATTACTTTTGAATTGCACTGTACAAAATGTTGTTAAATTTCAACCGACGTCACCACGTAAATTTACCCATGATAATATGATGTGTATAGTAAATTTGTTACAACTATATAATAATATGTAAATGATGTTTGTATACATTTTTGTGTACATTTTAACTTTTGAAATATAGTGAAACCTCGACTAACAAAACCTCTAAATAGCGGACACCTCCGAATAGTGGGCAAAATGACAGCGCCCCAATGTCCGATATTTAGAGGTTTTTCTATATTTCTACAATTCTACCTAACCGTATCGATTATTTCACTATAGGATATAGTGCAGGCTAAAGATAAAAACTGAAACTTTGAATTTTCTAAACATATTATTATTTTTTGAATTAGGTACTGCAAGAACAGCATAATGTATGAACAGACTTGACGTGTTGAGTGCGTTGTCGAATAGTTTTATATTGATATAACTTATAATTCATAACTGTATATAATTATTTATTACTAATAGCGGTTTATCTAGTCAATTAATACAACAGCTTCATGTGATAGTTTTCAGATAACACTTCATCCATTCGGTTCAGACGATATTATATTCAATTACATATTATCGAGAAATGAATTACCAGCAGAGGTGAGAGGGTCAGGAAAATCGCATAGTGTTTTCAACGGTAATGATCAGTTCCCACGCACTCGATTGTACAAAAGTTAAGGACTTGTGTAATTATTATTTGTATTATTTCATGCACTAATCTGAACTGTACAACGACTTGGTCGATATTCGTGATGTTTTTCTTGAGCAGAATGTAGTATTGAACAACCAAAATATGATGTATGTGAATCACAGACTTGAAGAAGATGACGAATAAACTATACTAATTTAATATTTTTAAGAAAAACGCGTCTTATGAAACACATTAAGTTTACTTTTTAAAAAACAAATTAAAACACTAGGTATAAAAAAATGCCAATTTGTAGTTGTTAAGTGAAATTGTTTTATAATTTATTTATTGTAGGCTGTGATAATTATTTTTAGATTACTGTGTTTTATCGATAGGCAACTTAACGTAGTTTAAAGTGAATCGGGTTCACAAATTACAATAATTTAATTTAAGAGTTGTGTTTGTCATATTATTATGATATTGTATACTTGATTACAAGTTTGAAGTTACAAGTTAGAGCTCAAGCAATTTTTGTATCATTTTGTAAATGTTTAAATTTTTTTTTTACCTAGATAAAGTTGAACTATTTCAAAAATTAATCATTTTATCGTTAAACTTTTCCTATATAGCTCATAGCTGGCGTCCAGTGGCGTATTTAAGATTTTGGCACCCTGGGTACACACATTTTGGCGCCCCTTTTTGTCTCAGTTTCCTTTTACTCATTGTCACAAAAAAATCTAATTTACAATTTACTTTTTCTCTTAGTTAATAGTGCAGAGCTTGAAACCGGTATAAACCGTTATAAAACCAAAACCGAAAAAAAATTGGAAAGCGGTGTATAAATCGAAACCAAAACAGAAATGTTTTCAATCAGTTTCATTGATAACCCAAAATGTATATTTTATTATTTTCCCCTTATTGCATTTATGCTTCCACTAATTTAGAGAACACTTTTATTTTATCATTAACACTAAGTTTATTCCTAAACAAATTATAATTTTGATTTTAACCTTTTTGCCTTTTTTTACGATAATTTAATAATATACATTATGTATATATATTACATAGAAATATGTATAGAAATGTAAAAGATATTATAAGACAGATACAGGTATTCACTTATCAGTTATCACTAATATAATTTCTCAACAAATAAAATAAAAAATTATTTTGTTATAACCTCTAGCAACGGCGCCCCTCTGAGGACTCAGAATTGGGCGCCCCGGGGCAATCGCCCCCCCCCCCCGCCGCCCCCTCTAATTACGCCTATGCTGGCGTCTTATCAAACAGCGTTTTAAAAACAGTTTGATTAGTGAAAATTGTGTTCTAAAATGGATACAATAGCGGGCTCCGTTGAAAAACTTAAAATAAAACTCAAAGGTTATTGTTATTAGTGAAAATTAAAAAAAAAGTTGAGCGTAAACCCACAATAATTTTTTATGAGCGAGGAAATTCGTCAAAATTATAAAAACGTGCAAGCTATTATGAGTTAGATGTTAATAAAATATTTTTTATTTATATCTAAGATTTAAAAATGGAATACAAGGTATATAGTTTACATAAGTAGTTATTTTAATAATAGAATAAAAACATTAAAGATATGTATTTGGAATGCACGATTATTTTTCATAAGTGTAGTTAAAATGTTGACAGAATTAGATATTTAAATGACGAATAATGATTTCAGTTATTTTGTTATAATTCAAACATTTTACTGTGGGTACCTACTTGAAACTATTAATGTGTATATAATATTATTTGCTGTATACACACAATGGACATTTTTAAATGCCATAGTATTTTAGAAAAAATTACTTTAATCTATATTTTAAGTACTGTACTGTTGTCTAATAGTAAAATAATTAATCTAAACAACAGTAATATTATAAAATATACCTAGTAATATTATTGTCTTTAAGATGGCAGATCGTCATCGCTCAAAGTCATAACCGTTTTTCGTATTCAATGTTTTTATATCATTGAATTCAAATTTAACACATAAACCACAGAGACTGGGTCACTTGCCCACGTTTTTTTTTTTCAATTGTATTTTGAACTGAATTATTCAACATATAAGCATATATTATTTGTAATCAAAGTAATTTCGCGTAGGTTTAATACATATAAACATAATACATGGGTATAGGTAATCTAATTTTTATACCTATTTACAATTTACATATTCGTTATTTATAATTCATAAACATAATACATAGGTAGTTTGTAATCTAATTTTTATACAAGTTTAAAATTTACATTTGTAATTGATGCAATTTCGTGTATGTATAATACATACATATATACATAATACATAGGTAATCTAATTTTTTTCCGCGACAGCGGAAAGCAAAGTGCCAAATGATTTGGTAGACCAAATACCAGGGTCTACGTTCCGGCGGCTGGTCGCGACCTGTCGGTCCGCCGATTATTTGAACCATTTCTCAAGCCGGGCCCGATTTTACGGTGCGATGGCGGCCAAGCGGTTAAAAAGACTTTACTATGGCAAACATTGGAATTCCATGGACCGACAGATTTGGTGGACCTGATAACGGCATCCATATTCCAGCGGCTGGTCAGGGCTTGTGACCATGACTTACAAAATACGGTTGATACAACAGGGTCTACTGAAGTCGTCGGAAAAACGGTTAGAAGGAGCCGCCGCGCTTACATCATGCAGCCTTTGCAGATTTCTTTAAGTAGACCCGCCGTGGATTTGGACCATATATTCTTGACCCGAGCCCAATTTTACGGTACGATGGCGGCCAAGCGGCTAAAAAGACTTTACTACGGCAACATTGCTTCTGCGAAAACGGAAAGTCAAGTGCCAAATGATTTGGTAGACCAAATACCAGGTTCTACGTTCCGGCGGCTGGTCGCGACCTGTGTAAAGGACTTGGCGAGGACCGTCTGTGTACCGGAGTTGCCCCTCGTCCACGGTAAAGCACGATTCCGTACGTTTTACCTTTTTGAGAACACGATTCCGTACGATTTTGACCAAACAATGGATTCCGTACGATTTTATGTGCAATGTTGCCATTTATTATGTTTATTTTCAATTTGTTATTAGTTATAAGTTTTAATTATTAGTTATAAGTTATAAGTTTTAATTTGTTATTTGTTATTATTAGTTTTTACAAGTTATAAATTGTAACAACCGTAAGCGAAATCTCTAGACACTAAATTATGAAGTGAAACACAAAATTATGTTATTTAACAGTATTGCTGACATGGAAACTATATATGTTTGAATATTATGGTTACTATGTATGGACTACATAATAAATATCAATTCAAATTTTGCAAGTAAATAAAACTGCGAAATAATTAAATACTGGAGTACACAAAGTGATTTATCAAGCATGCTAACCCGCATAATATTTTATCTTTTTTAGTGGGTATAAACTGACGTTTATATTTGTGACACTGGCTTTTGGTTTTTTAAACAAAAATATAATTTGCAAACATGTCTTATCTCCTTACTATTGCAGTAGACGTTTGACAGAAGGAATCTATATTTTGTATTCCTGTATGTTAAGTTCCTTAAAATATGAACAAATTTTTCTTTGGTCAGAATTTGCCAAAGGCCAATAAAAATTAATCAACAGACATAATATACAATGTTTGGATATTATGTTGTGTGGAATATGATGTAGCAAAGCGTATCCTGCAAGATCTGTCTTCGTATCCAAAAAATATATTAATGTTTAAAGACATTTTAAATTAGAGTAATATTTAAAAATACACTTGGTTGGTTTTATATTCTAACTGTAGTTGTACAAATACCATATTATTAAAATATGGAAAATTTATGTTTCTATCTTTTTAATAAACGTCACACGTCATGTTATAATAATGAGGTAAAATTTAAAGAAAACAACACAATGTTATTATAAATCTAGAAATATGTTTTTTGAATTTATTTTATTTTATTTTTTTTTTATTTATGGTATATACTATTTAATGTAATGAGTATAGGTAGTGTAATTTCAAAGCCAATAGTTAATTGTATTTTAATTATATTTTTACTACCTATATATTATTTTTGGTTGACATATATTTCATAACCTTAACTTTTTCTCATTTGCTTATAAGGGTCACAATTAAAATAAAAGTCGCTCTGCTGTACAGTAGGTTACAAGAGGGTCACTGTATAATGGATAAACTGTAAAACAAATAAAAAAATTGAAAACTGAAAATGTAAGTAAACAGCATAAAAATAGTCAATATATTTTCAAAATTTTATGGTGTATAGGGAATGCTAATATAAACATCCAGTGAAATTTTCATGTACGTGGGCGGGCTGATAAGTAATGCCTCTTATCTTATAGTTATTTTTAGATGTACGATAAAATTGTCATTTGTTGTCAATATAATAGTTTATGTCGTTGGTTTAGTGTGCGCGAAGACGCGATAGTGTAATGTTAATATTTTATTATTTATGGAATATATAATGACGGCCCCTTCAGATGTGCGGTTCAAACAGCGTGCTGTTATTGAATTTCTCGTTGCAGAAAATGTGAAGCCAGTCGATATTCATAGACACCTGCTTGCGGTTTATGGAAATCAAACTCTCATTTAAATAAAAAATTTAAATTTAAATTTAAATTTAAAAAAAAAATTTTTTTAATTTTTTTTTTTTTTTTTTTTTATGTAAATAAAAATCATTTAAATTACTATACGTGTGTTTTTCGTGAAATTGTTCACAGTTAAAAATGATTTATTTCGTTACTCACCAAAGTAAATTTACGACGGTAACTCGGAACATCTGAATTCTGAATAGGTATATTCCTGAATTAGCAAATCGAAATTCATATTAATTATGTACTTCGTTTACTAAATCACAAGCTTACTATTTAAAACACCAAACACGCCAGTTAACACAGGCCACGGGCAAACTATACATGATTTTTCAGTTTTTGTATTTTAATATTATAATTTATAGTAATATACTAATATCACAGAACTACCTACGGACACTAGGGAGGCATAGATAATATAAAATATTAGTACTATTCGCCGTCGAGACCATCATTGTGCAAGTATGTACGAGTGCGTGTTATCTTCATTGTAACGTTTACTGAAGTAATCGGAAAAAAAGTCCCGGAAAAAAACTAAAAAGTTCCAAAAAAATGAATGAAAATATATCAAAATTGAAGTATATAAATATATTAAAACTGTATTGAAAAATACATTAAAGTTACATAAAAAATCATGTAATATTAAAAAAAATTGAAGGGAGCTTACATACCTACCTATATAGTGTGGTATATATTATTTAATTTTCAACTAAATTCCATAATGAAGATCATATTTTTGGCCAAAAAGTGTAAAAATATAATACAAGGCACCTGTTACAAAAGCAGTTGAAAAATATTAAAAATACATATGCACAATTTTTTTATAAGCATTTAAAGTTCAAATTTTGACAACATTTATCACATTTAAAATTTAATAATAATTTTATAGTTAAAAATGTATAAAATATTCACATTTTATAGCTAAGGATTGAAAATTTAAAACAAGATTCCACGTAAATAGGATATATTATATAAATTACTTTATTCACCTTAGTATCATCAAATATACTTCGTAATATCATAGGGTCTAGGCTGACTAACCATTTAAAAATTTACTGAATGTTCGTATTAGCATTTCTTATACACTGTAAAATTTTGAAAATATTTTGACTCTTTTTGATCGGTTTACGGACATTTTCAAACCTACCTTTTTTAACCTACCTAGAAGGACATACCGGCTCCGCTCAGAATCGTTTTTCTTATACAATGATATTATATCATTGAATTAAAATTTAATACTATCCATTATACAGTGACCCACTTGTAACCTACTGTACAGCAGAGCACCTTTTTTTATGTAACTTTAATATATTAGATTCTGAGTGAAACGATGAATTGATTTTACAATGATGTGTGGTTTTTTTTTATTTTTGTATCATCACGGTTTAGGGCAGTAAAACTGCTTCGATTTTCTTCAACAGTATCTTGTGCGATGGAAAAGTGAATCTAGTTGGTGCATTCGGGAGGTCAAATTTTAAAATTCCCAATAGTTATCACAATCGCCGGGAAAAACAATTTTTACGCAAAATCAGTTTTCCAAAAAATCGGTTTTGGTTTTTGGTGTAACTCTAAAACAAATGAATACATGATATTTTAACTGGTTGTTTATATTTGCATTTCCTATACACGATGAAATTTTCAAAATATTATGATTTGTTTTGAACTGTTTAGGAACATTTTCATTTTCCATTTTTTTTCTAAAAATATCAATAGAATTTTATTTGTTGGTTAAAAAAGCTTGAAAATTTAATACAAGGCTCCTAGTATATTGTTCCAAAGGCAGATGAAAAATATTAAATATCCTTGTTCACAGTTTTTTTTTTATAAGCATTTAAATAGTTCAAAAATTGACAAAATATGGAAAAATCACGAAAATTAGCAAATTATTTTGAGATAAGAATTCGTAAAAATTGTTCTGATTAAATCTAAGGTTTTAAAATGTAATACAAGATTCCTTATAAGGTTATCTACCTTTTTCAAAAAAAAAAATGTCTATAAGAAAGTCAAATAAAATTTTTATGAGTGTTTGAAATTCAAATTTTTACAACATTGGATATTCACTCGATTTCTCATATAGCGATTTCCTTATTTTGTTGTAATTCAAAAACGAATAACTGTAGATACATGAAAATTTCACTGAATCTTTATATTAGCATTTCCTATACACTGTACAATTTTGAAAATATTTTGAATCTTTTTGAGCTGTTTACGGACATTTTCAGTTTTAAATTTTTTTAGTTTTTTTTTCTATAAATATCAATAAAGTTTTATCTGTTTTGCCAAAAAGTGTAAAAATTTAATACAAGGCTTCTGATTTATATGGTTACAATATCAGTTGAAAAATATTAAAAATACATAGGAACAATTTTTTTTTATAAGCATGAAAAGATCGAATTTTGACAAAATTTATCATATTTAAAATTTAATAATTAATTTGTAGTTAATAATTTATTAAATGTTCAACTTTTATTGCTAAGGATTGAAAATTTAAAACAACATTCCACATAAGTAGTTATTCTGTTACCAAAAAATCTAAAAAATACATAAGCACAGTTTATTTTTATAGTCATTTAAAGTTCAAATAGTGAAGAAATTACATAATAAAAAACCTTGAATAACTATTTTAGTTATTTTGTTGTGATTGTATAATATTATTCGTGGTACTTGAAACTTCTAAAGTGTACTATTATATATATATATATATATTTTCATTCATTTTCATCGGTACTTTTTTTTCTGTGATTCTTTTACTTAAGTTAGGTATTATAACGCAGCGTACGCGTTTTACGTTTATTCACCGCCGTGCAAATACACTATACCTGCCGACATATCTCGACGACGCTCGTGCATATTTGCCATCGTCACATATAGGCACCTACATCGTTTTGGGTATTTAGGAGCATGTGTTATTATTTACCGTCTTGATTACTTACGTTATTATACGCCACGTAGATGTTTGCGTGTCCTCGGCCCGGCCGTCATGCAAATACATTACATAGGCTGCTAATAAGTAATAGGTACGTTTATATCACATTAGCACGGTAGATTATAGAGGTATTCGCACGACTATCAAAATCATGTCCCGAGAAATATGTATTTAGAGGGTTCTCTGCACCACTAGATCGCCAAACAGTCTTTTGGCCCTAACTAAAATGATTATTTACATTATATACATTATATTTTGTCTACAATGAAATATGAATCATATTTTATATTGTATTAAGATTTTCACTATGATGAAATAAATGTACAATAATAATATATATTATAGTTCTTAATTATTTGGAATGTTTTTATGTAAAATTCTAAAATGGTCAAGTGCTATATAGTACATTGCAAATCTGGTTATGCAACTTGCAAGGATAAGGTAATAAATCATTAAAATATAATTATTATCTAAATTTTGAAATTATAATTATTAGATACATCCAGTGGTTGAATTTTAAAAAAATGCACAGAAGATGCAAAAGTGAAAAGAAATATATTTTACTGTAGATACCTGATTATATACCTAAATTTATTGACTAAAATATAATAAAAGGGTATGCTAAAATATTTTTAAAAAAGAAGGCTTCATCCACCTCAATTCAAGCACTGGTTACATATGCTTTACAGTCTTAAAATATAATTTAGGTATAGCATTAGGTTTCAATGTTTAAAGCTCCTGCAAAACAATCAGATTTTGATAAGTGGAAAAAAGCAATAACAAAAAGCTCTTTATATCGATATGGAACTAAGCAAAAATTAATTAGTTTAAAGAAGAAGAAATTATAAGGTTTTGGAGTTCTGGAGAAGGAGACTTGCAAATAAAAGTAATATTGGCATAATTTTGGTTTGCAACCTGTAGATTTTTCAAATTTTATTTTCTTTACAAAATGTGAATTTTAGGGTTCTTTATAAGAATGTAAAAATAAAAAAGCCCGGAAAAACTTCAAAAACTACATATTTTTCGTTACGCGCATTTAAAAAAAACTTAGAATTTAATATTTTTAATTTTTTGTTTTCCAAAATGTGTGGTTTTCAACACTGATTTCGAAACTTTTATGAGGAAACCATTATTTTGGAAGTTATAGACATCCAAAGTTCGCGATTTTACGTTTCTACGCATGTGTGCAACACTACTTTAAAGCCCCGTTCACACGATCAAATAATTTGTCAGGAGAAACTCGTGTTTGTTGTTTTTCGATTTTTTTGTCAGAGCGCAGCCTAGCGAGCGAGTGGCAAGGTTAGCACATTATTTGCTTTTTAACAACTTTGTTTAATACCGAGGCCTGCCCAAGGTGGTTTTACATACCTACGATTATATAGCAAATCGGGGGATATTGTCGATTTTTTGTCCGAGCGACATTCAATTCTAAGTATTTTTTTTTTAAAAATGCGCGTTATATACGTAAAAATTTAAGTGTTTCATCAATAATTCAAAACGAAGTTTGTCCGGGATTTTTTTTTTACATTCTTACAAAGCACCCTAAACCGCACATTTCGAAGAAAAAAAATCTTTTAAAATCGAAAAATTGCTAAAACAGTATCGTTCCAAATATATACTATTCCAAAAATAGTGTCGTCATCATAACGCCCTGACATAATATACCTACCTATATTATGATATTGTAGTGACAGTCATACGTAGTGAGATATATATAATATATGTAATAATATAATATAAAAAAAAAGAATCCAAATTATGTGTTACTTAGTTTTTAAATACTTTTAAATTAAAGAAATATATTTTCAATTAGGTAATAAAAAATTTATATTTTATTTTAATTAATCCAACCTTTAGCATTGCCCATTAATTTTATAATATTAACTTGATTTATTAATGTTTACATTTTACCTAGCATCACGCCGAATTTATAATACATGTGTTCATTTTCATTTATTTATGTGCAATTAATTTTGTTCTTGATCTTTGATGAGACTTTTTTTTCGTTTATTGTATATTTGTATGAAATCTGTATTGAAAGTGTGAATAAGAGGGCCAAAGACTGCAGTACGATCTAGCGGTAAACCTGCGATTAAAACATATTCACTGGGACAATAAATATTGCTTTCATTATGAATATACGACCATTGATTAAATATACATATGTATATTTAATCAATATATGATACGACCGTGCGTATACCTCTATAATCAACCGTGGTTTATATCAAATTAAATTTGTACCTATCTCTGTCACTTCCCGATCACCCCAAGTAAAACGATAATTATTTGGAAGGCACATTTTCGGACAAGCGCTCATCACTCTAAATTGTTGCCCTATTGCTTTTTGGTGATTGTTGAGCACGGATGTCCATAAGTACTGGATAGCGAACTCCCGCCACGAATTGAAGCTTCAAAGTCGGTTGGCAATTGTATGGTATATCATGTGACAAATAGGATTATATTATGATTTATTTTGTATCGTATTTTATTATTTCCAAACATGTTGTTTAAAAAGAAAAAAAAATATTTTATACAAGTCATTGACATACACGATTTTATTTGACCATTAAAAAAAAATATTATTTCTAATACCTACATGTTGTATAATAAATGAAACGTTTTGCCAACCGACAAAATGGCGGTCGTCCACAGCTGAGCTTCACTTGTGACAATGTAAATTTTATAGGAGTTCCTTATCAGCTAGTGCGTAGTATCTACAGAATCTGTGTTATTGAGCGGCGAGCGCTGACTGCTATATTATTTGTCATGATGATATACGTTTTGTCCACCCGCCACCCCATTGAGCAGTCTTAAGTCCAGACACTTGTCTTTTGCCGGAGGTCTATCCAAATCTCGTCGAACAGAACAGTAATAATAGTATAGCATTGTTGACGACTGTGATTTCATTTGTATTCGATTCCACTTATTATTCTTAAACGTAAGTATTTGTTAGTTTCGTTTTTAAAACATTCAAACGTTTTCGTGACTCGTTTCGCGATGCCGTATTGTGGCGCCGACGACGATCAACAAATATGTCCGACCCCGGTCTCCGAGCGGGTGAAGACTGAAGTTCATCGTTGTCGCAAACTCGTAAATATGACGTGGCGGTACCATATAATGTATTCAGTATTGCATTTGTAACGGTCGATTTTCCACCCGTTTTCATTTTCTACCACTCGTTCTGTGGCTGGCCTTTGCATTTTTCCAATCGATGCGACTCGTCGAGATGTGTCGGATCATGGGACCTAAGGTTTAACCTTGGAACTCGGACGGTGAAATCAGTGGGTTTAGCGAAGCCGAGGTAAAAGCTATGATTGCAAAACGGGCCCTTAGAGAAATCAATATTTTGTTGGTAGTTCTTCCCAATCGGCAGCGTAGGTATGACATAATTATATAGTGTTTGAACATTTCATGAAATTTAAAAAAAACGAAATATTTCAAATGTGTGAATTATTTCACCATGTAGTATTTCATACTTCCAACACTAGCCGTAATTATTGAAAAATAGGTACCAAATTGATTAATTTATTTTGGATTTTTGGCTATTAAATTATGTTATCTTATAAAAATTCATAATAAATAATAACAATTACATCATTAATCAATACTCAAAAATCAAAAAAAAAAAACCCATCAGTTTTTATACATTTTAAATTATACCTATTACTCCGGACTCTGGAGCCAAATCAACACTGTTCGACACGAGGTAGTTACTTTGTATTGACCACAGTTACTTAAAATAAATCATGATATTAAGCTGAGATGACGTTACCACGCATTTGTTATTATTTTTTTTTTTTAACAATGCGTAACATTAAAATTATTATATTCAGCGCATTCACGTTAAGTAATGTCCATTTTTTTAGGTATTAAAGTGAATTGACTGATTTTCAAAATTAATGATAAATCATTTCGTTTGCTTTTATGGTAGTTTTTACATTATTTTAATTTTTGAGCAAAGTAATTATAAGTACTTAAAAACAATTTTTAACATATACTAATTTAGGTAGACGCACATAATATTAATGGTATTACCTTTAAGTTTGATAATAGATCATGACATGTTGACACTCTAAATATTAAATACTGGTTTAGCTTAAAATGAATAAAAATTATTTTGTTTTCAAATGAAGACCTTTTTTTATTTTTCGTATAATCGAGGACCGGGGAGAGAACGGCGATTTGCATTTTAGCTCCCCGGATTGAATTACAGCTCCCCGGGTCAAATGAACACCTAATGTAATTACTAATTACATTCTTAACAGATTAAATTGATTTTTTAACAGATCATTTAACATTCTCATTTTAACTAATTAATTCATATTTATTTAAATATGCATGCTCTTGATATAGTTTTATAAATAATTCTCGTATTCACAAACTAATAATACAAATAGAATATGCATATTTTGAATTAATATTCAATGAGTATTACCTATTCGCTATTATACATTATTAAAGTTAGTATGTTTTGTATTCAAAATTTAATATTTATATAATAAAAAACTATTTAATTATCAATTTAAGGGGCCTGCACGCGACCTGTTTTTTTGCTCAGAAACATGCCTTACAGGAAAAACTCTCACACCTCGTAGATTGGTCCGATTTCCGTAATTTTTTTTTTGTTAGATAGAGGAAGACTTCTTACAGGGCGCATTGGACTTGGATTTTCAAAATTATTTTTCTAAGTCTTATGTTACAAGTTTGAATTTAATCAATTTTTACAACTTTTTAGTTTTTGTATTATTTTTTTTTTAGCGACGTAATCAAAAATCGAAGTCCAATGCGCCCTGTAAAAAATATTCCTCTATCTAACAAAAAAAAAAATTACGAAAATCGGACCAATCCACGAGGGGTGAGAGTTTTTCCTGTAA
>WHPZ01589831.1:0-27498 GCA_016617965.1 Macrosiphum rosae
ATACAACATTTAAAAATAATTCACTAGGTATATAAAATATAACTCAATGATTGCAGGTATCTTGATTATTCGTTTCTTTTTTAATCACGTAAAATGTATTCCGTTCAATTTTCGTAAGTATATACTTCCCATAGGTTTCACGACTTGGATTTAAATTGCATATGACGAGTATGTACATAGTGCAACACACAATTTTCGTAAAAATACAAACGAGTTATTGTAGGATAAAGTATCATGTGTAGGTTTGGTTTGAGACTTTCAAAGCGCATTCAGCATGGCCGTTAAGTATTCGTTCAAATACCTTTATACATATTACATGACACATATGGTATCCTTATACATGTTGTACTATGTTTTTGACATTTTTTTGTCTTATTTCTAATCACTTACTTGTCTGCATTTGCACTTTATATTTTTTGTTTAATTGTCAATGGTAATAATTGTTGAGTTAAAGATAATAATATATTATGCCATTCCTTCAATATTATCAAATTTAGTTTGATCATAATCATTGAGTACACCACCTAAAAAACTTATATTTAAGCTAAAATACTTTGTATATTGACGTTGTTACCCAAAATGTACCTATGTGACGTAAATTATTTCATGGAATGTCTTTTTTTCATGTTCTACAAATCATAATAAATTATAAAAAAATATATAACTTTAAAATAATATTATCATCCTGACTATTTAATAACCCACAATATTATAAAAATAACCCCCCCCTCCAATTGTCGTAGTTTCCCTTTGTCTTACACTACGTTTAACAAATGTTGTAGCCAATTTTTGTACTTTTTGTACTTTTGCGCCCCTCCCCAAATTAAGCCATGGATCCGCTACTGAAAGGCGCAAATATACTAGAAAATATTTGAATACAATTAATATGAATAAGTAAATAAATTAATAACACAACACCATGCATACTTAAACTTAATACAATAGTATGGAGAAATTAATAAGTTAATAAATATTATAGGTACCTAATACAATAATACAGTACTTATAAATTATCCGTCTCACGTTTTAAATCAGAAAATGTGTCAATAATAGCATTATATTTTAGTTGGTCAGGAATTTTTTTTCTATAGATATTATAGTTAAATAGGTTTTCTTTTTTGGACAGATAGAGCTTCGAACATAGTTTTTTTTATAATTTTAATCAATAACTCGTTTAAAATTTGATACGTTAAATTGACTTCAACTAATATAGGTAGGTAGGTAGTAAAATGACAACAATTTAATGCTATATATAAAATATAATTAATGATACATTTTTTTTGCTCATCATTAACTTGACTTTTTTATTGGATCAGCGAAGCCTGTCCAACTGTGGTGACGGCGAGGCTTGTCCTGGGGACGGCCCTGCTACAATATTATTGCTATGCAATGCGTCAATGCACTGTGGATTTAAAATTTTAAGCGAAATAGATCACGCAAACTCACGCTAATTTCGCACTGTGATTGGAAATTAGCTCGCCCTCCAAACTCCTCAACATCAAAAAATTCCTAAATACGCCAGTGGTGTACAGAATCTACTGAATTGTGGCGTTTGATCTTTACTCTGCTCGGTATTTGTAAATTAGATTTTTTTTCTCATTTTCAAGGTGGATCGCGTGTATCACGTAGCGCATGATATTTTTTTGTTCACGTTATACGATGTGTTTCTGAAAACCAATAATTATTGCATAGTAAAATATACCTATAGTAAACGAAATTAATTATGTTGACTTTTGCTTAGTATTAATTATAATTTGAATATTGAATGCAATATAATTCACCAGGAACAAATTGTACATGGAAAAAATCTTGAGATTTTTAGAATTCCTAATTGTAATAAAAGTTACTTCACTTGTAGCGAATTTTCAAAGTCAATGATTTATCATATTTTTACTTTTGTAATAAATTGTAAAGTAAAATAAATTACTTTAATAGCTATATAATATCATAAAGTATAATACTTATTATGATATAAGCTGACATACTTCGCTCAGGATCGTTTTTTTTACTACAACGATTTTATATCGTTGAATTCAAATTTAACACATCCATTACTGCAGTGACCCTGCACATGACACTTAATGTATACTCACTTGCCCATCTTATTAATATGTGATTGTAAACGTCTGTCATGTTTGGTATAAATTTGTAATGTTTAAATGTAAAATATAATGTATACCTATACCTATACGTATGTATTATAACTTAATAACTACGCAACGTATATAATATCACAATTTATTGAAAAAGTGTAAATTATATACCTGGACACGCGTGATTTGCGTTATAAGTATATGGGTAGGTAGGTCTCAGTGCTTTGGTATTACGCTCTGATATTAGGTATTATTATTTTTACGATTATTGAATAATGTTATAATGGTATAATATTAAATAACTCGTTTACGATCGTGTGTTGTCTTAGCGGTTTGGGTTAATACCCATATAGGTGAACCTATAACCTCTCTCTGTACCTACATTTCATTTGTATATGTGTAATAAAATATTATTATGTTCATCGCATGTGGCCGTGGCGTGTGGTGTATAATAAAAGCAATAATGATAGTATATGATATACATAGGTAGTAGGTATAATGTATATGAAAAATCTTCAACCTCACGTGGGGCAGTCACTTGCCGGAGCTCGCTGGTCACGGGACAGACAATATAGTCTCCGGTATTATAATCACGTTAATTAATAACACAATTTTATTATTTGCATATTCAATTATATACGTACCGTAACATTTTATGAAATATTTCTATGGGTTTTCAGAACATTTCTAAGTGGTGTGGTGTCGTTGTGGGAAATGGTATGCCGTACGTGATTATTAATGTTTAGTCGCGGGAAACGCAGTATATCGTGTAGATCAATCGATATCGATAATTTGATACATTACAGAAATTGAAAAATATATAATATAAGTATATTGTTTTTTAACGAATTTGTGCATTCTGTTTATTTATTTATTTATTATTTTTTTTTTTTGGTGACGCCTGTGATATTTATTTATATGATTAATGTTTATTTAATAATCAGTCTTGAAGTTTTTATCAATTATCGAGTTCGATACAATATCACGGTATTATAATAATATACCAAAGATATCAGCCTGAGGTTATAACTTATAAGACTATACCGTTGCCCATCACGTAGTTGTACCTATAACGTATCATTTATATTATTATATAGGGTCATTGGTGGTGTAACGTTTTCGTAAAATCGAAAAAAAAAATAATTAAAAACCTAAGTTACGACGTTTTTGAGAGTATTATATACTTATATAATTAACAACGAGTCGCGACCAATATAGTAAATAAAAAACAAAATATACATAAACATATTATGATGAGTATATATATGCTCACAAACACGCAACAACATTAAGTTTCACATTTTTCGTGGCACATATCTCATAATTCATATTATAATATTACAATTTACAATCATTAAATCATTTATTATTATTACTATTAATTATTATTTTTTCTTATATTCTACCAATTGGTTAAAAAACTCCTACGCTACTATACTATACTTCGATGGTATAACAAACAGAATACACTTACCTTTAATATTTCATATTAAGTATGCGCTACTAAATTAAAAATATCATTTTAATAATTATCATTAATTTTTTCATATTATTAGTAAATATGATTATTAATCATACGTAGGCGTATTATAATAATAATATATTATATCGACTCGTTTTTGTATTCACTGTAAATATATATATTTTTAATCGAGCATTAGTGTAGAAGTAACGCGTGGCGTGTCGTATCATGACGGACCATTAAAAACGAGTGTATTGCGTAATTTCAAACTAATTATGCGTGTGCAGACGTTTTAGATAACTACAATTTTTATAAGCTACATGATAATTAATTAAATCGACTGTTGCGAAGGTGAACGTTATAATAATATGGATAGTAACAAATCACCTATAAAATATCATCTTAGGTTCCTATCAATATCCAGTTATTAATATATTAATATACATTATCTATATACCTTCGTATATACTATGCGTCTATGTCAAAAATAAAGTCATTAACATAAAGAATATTACCTGTAACGTTTAAAAACCTAAATAGTATTATTATTGATGCATATAATATTATAATAACAACAATTATTATTACATAAATAATAATATGGTGTGTATATATTATAATATATATTCGATTAACTACTGATTGATAATAATTAATGATTTAAAAAACCGTTGAAAAATCTAGTAGGTAATCATCAATATATTATTGTATTATACTATTATAACGCCATATTTATTATTTATCGTTAAAAAATAATACGTTTGATTAATCGTATCGTTGAAAAAAATACTAATATACATAATATATAATATCCTATCAATTACTATCATTTATAGTAGTTACGTGGTGATTTTGACGAATAATTTTTTATGCGAAAGATGAGTTCCGTCAATTTTTTTTGCTTAAGTATAAGTCTTACAAACTTCTTACAACCGCGCGCTGCAGACTTCAGGCAACATATGTACATCCATAATGGTCATCGAGAACTATATTATAAATCGTCTTGTAGTTTTGTACTCAAACGTGTCGCGTATAAAAGATGGGGAAGTGCGTACGAGTTGATTCCCAGCTCAAGTACCTGTAATAATTAAGAAGTACCTATGCAATGATTCCCTTTTTGTTGTGCATCAGTGTAGAATAAGGAAAAACAAGTATTTATGAGGGAAATGGTGTACCTATACCCAGTGTCCGAGTGTAACCAAACCCTCATTGCTCATCGGTGTTGCTTCTGTCTATTGGTTATAGATACCAATTTTTAAAAGTCATGTGTTTAAAACTTTCACCTTCCCATCAATAAGTAGCCTCGTAGTATTTAAAAATAAAACTCAAAAAGTTTAACCTACTTTTACATAGTGATGATATAGCATATTGAATTAAAATTATATGACCAAATTGAATAACTGAAAGAATTTGTTTGGAAGAAACTTGTTAGTCAACCTCTCCATAGTGCCTCCTGTGGAACACTAATAGGCTGAGGTACGGCGGAATCAATACTATATAATAGGTATTGTGTGCTGAGAATCAATTGATGTGTTCCCCAAACTAACCAGCGAATAAATTAATACGAAAATTAAGTCTCGCAAATAAACTCACCCACATCGATACATGACATAACATTATAATCTAATACATAAAAATGTCGTGTCAGGCGGTTTTAGCGGGGTCGCACTCCTCCGAAGTGGCTCAACCGATTTTAATGAAATTTTTTTGGATATTTGAAAGGTATGAAAATAGGTCGTTAATTCACCCAGCTCCTAGGTCCAACAGGGGGAGGTGCTCAAACGGGGATTTTGAAATTGATGGTGGAAATATTTGTTTATAAACGGTTGCTATTGGTTATAGGTGAAATAATAATTAGTAGACTTTAGTATTTATTATTTGGTTGCCATTGGGAAGATCAGATGCAAGGATGCATCAAATCAAATTTGTTCTCATTGCCTACAGATATGCACGATATGATTGCCTACCAGGGAGGCTGAGTTGCACCCAAAAGGAGTTGAACTGATTGTTTTTTTATAAATTTTTTTTTAAGTTGTAATTTATTAAGGGCATTGAAGTGAGCGGGATCGGCTATAGTATATCTATTATATGTTCTATCATAGTCGTATTCGACGAGTTTGTTTCGTTTTTAAATAATGTTTAATTTTCATGGAAACACAAGGAAAAAACTGAGTTTGGTGGGGAATTAGGAAATGTACAAAGTTGGTACCATTGGCTTGGCTGGTATAATATAATTTTATTCGGTTTGACCGTCGGTAACATAATGTAATATGTTAGAAATGTGTATTTTATGTATTATCTCGGCGGGGGGACACTTATATATAATATATAGACATTAGGTATGTAGGTATAATATGTTGGTAATATCACATAGACGCCGAGGCCGAAAATAACTTTTCTCCGTTACACATTACAGTGTACCGCAGCAGCACCATAATATACCGAAGTGCACGCAGTGTCGCAGTTCAAGGAATCCGGTCGGAACCCAAATATTGTTAGGTAGTTATATTATGTATAATATAAGTATAATAACTATAAAATCACTTCGTCCTACATAGGTACTACCTATATGCGTGTAGGTTACCTATATATTATATTATAAAAAGAAGCATTGGCGTTTATTAGATTGCTGCCCCGGTTTTTGGATGTAAATATGAACCGAAGATAAAAAACAGAAACACGAATTATAGTTTATAATATCATTGCGTATTATTAATGTTTTGTTAAAAAAAAAATTATAGTAATAACCCAAAATGTCGTAACGTTAGAAAACGAATATAATTATAATATATGTATGATATTAATTATTATTATGATGATGTTTCACCTTGATTTATTTTTTCCTAGTTATTTTCCTCGGCCGATTTTCTACACAAAAACAGTCCTGTGAAAAGGTCGTTTTAATATAACCGAATACCGCGGTTGGATATAATAGTTAAGATATTATACTAATACATATATCTAAATTTCTAAATATCTGGTCCTGCGTACTTCGTGGCCCTTAGAAAATGACAACCCTTAAAAAAATTGTGATTGTCCAACTCTTTTTTGGTGTAACTCACTGCAGTAAGTGCAACTCAACCATCTTGGTAGGCAATGTGCTAAAATTCGATTTGATGCATGCTTGTACCTGATCTGCCCGATTAACCAATGGCAACCAATAATAAATAAATACTTTTTCTATTAAATATTTCTCCTATAACCAATAGCAACCATTTATAAACAAACATTTCCACCGTAAATCTCAAAATCCCTGTTTGAGCTCTTCCCCAGGCTTCTATATTAATTTGTCGTAACGTGATGTTCTATAGCCTATAGCCTTCCTCGATGAATGGACAATCCAAAAAAAAAAAAATTTTAGTGTTTTATACATAATTTATATAGTGTTGTCGAATCAAAAGTTCAATTCAAAAGCGTACCTATATACAGCTTCGGTTGAAGGTCGGCATCTACGGCGGTATAAACGGTCGTTGCGGGGAACTATATGATCTCGATTAAAATTTGTCCGTAGTCAAATTAATATGTAGTCACGCCGAATGTTCGGCGTAATTCACCTTCAGACCAGATCTGTAAGAATAAAAGTACTCCCGCGAGTCCTGACGCAGGTTGAATATACAGTGTATGATGTTTAAATAATAATAAAGTTCACACTGCACACGTTTTTCGAGCATAATAAAGGTTAAATTTATTGCAATCTAACGTGGAAATGGATATGCGCAGGTGTACAATTTAATCTCGGAAAATAACTTTAATGATTCACGGCGTAAATATTTGCACACGACTAAAAACCCTTAAAAAATAAATTAAGATTTTTAAATATTTTTTCCTTGTCACGGATTTGATGTTATCTGTTTTAAATAAAATAATAAAAAAAATGTGTTAATACTTTGGTGTATTGTTCGACGCACGATCTTAGAAAAAATATCTATTCACTATGGGTTGTTGAATATTGTGGAGGAATGCACAACCTGCAAACAGTATTTGGATTGCAGATATTTCTGCACGCATATATGCCCATATTATATCGTCGTCAACTCATCGGAAGGACTCGACGTTGGTTAATCAATTTTTGTATGAAATCTATGTGGGTCCGCCACAATATTCGAATAGCTAATAAGTATATTTTTTAGTTTCTTACGTAACGATGAAGGATATACCCAACTATATTATACGATTGCGACTTATCGGATTTCCTAATTTTTTCACATCGAGATTTCGGATGATCATCGATATTTAGACAATAATATATTTTTGAACATCTAACTGTATTAATTTAATCGTGATCCCTTTATTTTGAGAATAATATTTTTGGGTTTGATTAGTTTATAGGATCCCATCAAAATTATTCATATATTTTTATGGCAAATTTCATATTTTAGTAACTATTGATTTCATTAACTGTACATATTAATATTTCCTTAACAAATTTTCTTAAAGTGTAATAAGCCTAATTATTTTGTAGGTATTTGATATTATAAATAAATTAAGTACAGAATAATCGGTAATGTCAATCTTACCCCATTCGCACTCCGCATATATATTATTTTAATATTATATAACCATTGGCGTAATTCCATTAAATGTCAGTCGCCGCATCAAAACTTGCATTGATTCAATAATCATAAAGACAAATTAAGTAATACTTGAAGCTAACCGCTTGGCTCGCGTACACTATCTTTTTTATTTGATAGGTACATACAAATATCAAAATCTGCATATTTTAAACACTGCAAGTGCCTATTTTTGAATATATATATAAAATTATAAAAATATTATCTTTTTTAAAATTTAGTATATGATAATGACACTGATATATAAAATCGAAAAATTATGAAAAAAATATTTCATAACGTTTTATTACTTATTCATATTGTTCACAGTTCAGTTGCGTCATCTTTTATCAAAAAAATCAACGAAATGGTGTTATATTTTAATAGAGTTAAAGTTCAGTTTCAATATAGGCGCTGCAGAATTATATCTATGCGCCTTTTACAGTTTTACATAACACGCGCAGGGGGTGTAAGTGCATATTATCTAACCGCAATCACGCCATTATACAGATTGTAACGAAAACATCAACTTATATGAAGCATACTTACGGTGAGTAACGCCTATAATAGAGAGGCACACGCGTAATGGTTTACAGATTGTATAGGTTCCTATAACGTGTGTACAATATTATTCTGGCCAATGATGTCTTACGAACAATTCAAACACTCTAAGCCAGACGTTTAAAAATAAACCGTTGCACGCATGTTTAAATAAACGTAGACGACCGTGGTAATAATATTATATATAAAGGTAACGTGTTAAAAAATAAAGTGCGGTAGTCAACTGTTAATCTATTATTATAAGGCGTAAGCTGATTAACTCAGCCGGACCTGAGTCGCGTCTATTGTACCTATGTGTATATTATGTATTATTACTTATTAGTTATTACTTATTAGTACGTGGCAGGTGAAACACAGCAATTATTCACATTGTCCGTTTCGGCGTTTAAGTCTCTGCACCTAAACATTAATATCCGTGTATGCGTGCAATACAAAAATGCAATATGACTGTGAGTGCACTAAAAGCCAGTTGCGTATGAAATATACGTGCATTTACACACATAGATAATTGGTAAACTATATGCTCTAAAAACTCCGAATTATGCAAAAATTAAAATATGTTACGTAAAATTGATTTTTTTTAAATAAAACTGTGAAATAATAATAGGTAATTATTTAAATAATATCATATTATTATTAAAAACCTAAAATATGCATAAATTTTCGGTAGATATTATATGTTCAAGGTATGTAATAATAAATGTTGTAATTTAAATTTTATAGGCAACAAATTTTGACTAATGTTTAATGTCTACACTTTATAAAATGTACCTACTCTGTACATTCCTTATATTATATACGATGTAACAAAAAACCAAAAAATCATCCGATTGCATCGCGTTAATTCATAGCTCCGCGGATCGTAAAAAATATAGATATTGGTGCGAAATCCCACTATACCAGTATATATCTACACTGTTTACAGTTTTTCACAGTGATTAAGTTAGGCGGTTGATTAAAATCATATTTGAGGAATAAACAAGGAAATGTTAGATTGCCAGGACTTGCTTTGATGACTTAGAATAGACCGCTTAAATTGCGCGTACAAAATAATGTCTGTAGATGCGCTCAATCGCTATGCCTATGATAATAATATTGTGTTATGGACTATGGTTATTGAGCTATTATATGATATTAAGCTATGGTGTGTCTATCTGATTTCAGTATAGATATGTCTACCTATTTACGTCAATAAATAATAATAATAAAATACTTTAGTATTAGTTAATTGGCTTAGAGTAATAAGACGCGTGACATCGATTAACATAACCATGCCTGCAATACCACGAACATTATATTATAGAAACGTTAAGTTGAGTGGTATATAAGGCAGGCTTTATTGTAAGGATTTATCCCATCTGCACAAATATAATTTTTGTTAGATTTACTTGTTGGGGCCTTTGCTCCCTCCCCACCCCCTAAATGTATACTTTATTTTAAGCACAAAAATCATACGTCAAGAGTTTTTAGAAATTATGGAGAGTCGAAGACGATTGGCGGCGATCACCGATAATATTATACAATCGATTACACTCTGTATAAGTACCCTTTTATTATAAATAAACAAAATCTCAGATATATATATAAGTAACTCAGTAGGCATTAAGTTGGTTTTTTATATGTAATTTTGCTAATACCGCAAAGTGAATTATTAATATTTTATAAATTTCTCAAGTGCACGTCTTCGTTAAGTCAGCTGAACATTTTATATTTTCTACCACACAATTATAGTCCTAACTACCTTACAATATAAAACCTTGTACCATAAGGTTTACTGTTTAGGATCATAGACGTCTACCACCTTTGACTTCTACAAGATGTATCTACACTTTTCGGATGACATATGATAACTCTTACGACTTGTACAAGCACACTTTAGCTAATATAATATTATAACTCATTCAATATTAATTTCACTAATTGAAAAATATATTTTATGAAATTTATTGAAACTATCAAATCTGTAATAATAATATGCAATATGTAATCATTATAATGAAACATTATTATGAATATAATAAATAAAAAATAAAAATAAGTTTAGGAAGTGAATTTCGTGTTACAGATCAATATGCTGATAGGGTACCTATATAATTATTTTCTAAGCTACCTAATAGGTTAGTAGTAATAGCCGAAAATATTGAAAAGAAACAAATTATTTTTGTTTTGATTAGTTATTGTGAATGATGCTGCGCATATTCACAAATCAAGTGTCGCATTAAAATAATGGTCAGCGATATAATTCAGAAATAATTGCGTTTTCTATTTTGGCCTACTACCTGCTAATATATCTATACATACAATATACATTATACAATATACCTATACTTTGACGTTTCAAAATTACGTAAATGTGGTGAGTAGGTTTATTGTTATTTATTATCTATACTATAACAACTAATAACTAATAAGTAATAATATAATATGATAATATTTATTTGATTTTTTTGAAAGTACCTATATACAAAAGAAAGAAACGTCCTTATAGTAGCGCATAAAGTACAGTATATCCAATTTAAGCCAATGTCCAAACAGGCAATTTCAATCTGTAATCTAAAATTATAATATAAAACATATATTAGGTATAAACAATATACATAGATATTTTTATCTAAGTGATGAACTAAAAAACCAAAAAATAACAGAAAATCCAATTTTAGTTTCCAAAACTTCGAAGCGATATATATTATATATTATAATATAGGTATCTTCCTATATCCTATATTATCTATATACTTCACCCAGTCCCCGATGGCAATAAAAATATAGGATAATATAGAAGAAAATATAAAGTTAAATACCTATTAAATAAAAGACAAATTTATGGATAACAAATGTATACAAATTAAAAATTAAAAATTATATTTCAGTCTGTTTCTAGTCGTTATTGTTTATCGGACTGTTCTGCAGGCTTAGCAAATAAATGCGTTTTGTGAGCACAAAACAGGGACTGGAACCTTGATGGTTTCCACGGTTCCGGTTCCCAGAAAAACTAAAATTTAGGTTTCGGTTTCTTTTGGTTCTGAAAATATAAAAAGCGTGTTACCTGTTTTGGTTTCGGTACTAAAATTAATTTAAATAATGGTTTCGGTTCCCAATTTTTAAAGGGTTCCAGTTCCAAAACCAGTTCTTTTCGGTAAGGTTCCAATCTCTTGCACAAAATACCCGAGTTTGGGTAGGTAGACACAGTGAAGTAGCCTATTTTTTATAGATGAGTAATTGAATGCCATTTGCATTTTGTTTTTATTAGGTATTTAATAATAAAATAATTACATATACGTACTAATAGGTAACTTAGTACCTATACTCAATTCAAGCTATGGAATACTTTTAAATTATAATTACAATAATAATGAACTGATGGGAAGGCAATTATACTTAAAAAACGGCTAACGTCGTTATCAATTTTCGACTATACTGATTAACGCAGAAAAACCAAAAAAATGCATTAGAAGCTGTAACTCCCTAATTTTAACATAGGTAAATAATATGTTTTTGTGGTGGATATAGGTACACGTTTTTTTTTGTTTTCTGACCAATTTTCGGTAGTTTTCGTTGATATGGTTAGGTGCTTGTTAACAAAAAAATATACATATATGATTCATAGTCCTTGTAGATGAAAAATATCAAATACCTTTTCCTTCTTATACCTTTTTCCTTTAAAATACTCCAACATCCAAATACTTGCTGCGCTGCAGCGACCAGTGAAAGATAATTGTCGACCTTTATAAAAAGACTTAAGACATACTTACCTCAGAAATACTAATGGAGAAAACCGATTAAATATTGTTTAACATTGCTAAATATCCACAGAGATAATAATTTAATATGAACGGATTTCGCCGCGGTGCCGCTGATAATATGTACTTGTGTTATTGGCGTGATGGATTTCATAAATCCACGCATATGATTACAGATACCTACGTGGCATAGTTAACGATAATTTAATTATCTCGGCATATTTCGACACTGAAATATACCACTTGTAGTGTTAAAACCGTACATTGATTATGGTATATTATGGTATAAGTATACCCTCATCATATTGGTCAGGTATATAATGTGTTGTGACCGTCCAATTTTTTACGCAATTCAACATTTAATTAACGTATTAACGGCGTTACAGTAAAATGATAAATCACACTGGTGAAAAAATAAATATAATAATGATGTGATAAAAGGGATATTATACATTCGAGCGGGCGTTACGTGTGCGGATACCTTCGTTATCGTTGTGTACGTACCTAAACTATATTTGTATATAATATTACAAGTGTATGCTGTATGTTCGAGTAAGGTAAATATAAGTATATAATAACACACTCACTGTGAATACGTCAACTTATTGGTTTCTATATTATATTGTATTATGTTCAGTACGTTACTTGTGTGCATCCAAAACGTGAAATATAACAACCAATAACTAATGTTAAGCCGTATTTTACCGTCTAACCAGTACGTTTTCGAATTCACATATAGGTATTACTCTATTACGGTAAATACACGTCTAAACAACACGTCATGATAAATATAACGATCACATGCTGCAATAACTATATATAGACATATATAATATTGTATAATAGGTGCTGCACGTAGACAATTTAAATATATTGTCAATTAAGCAACACACGTAAACATAACTTATGGAGTAAAGACATCGTTACTACTAACCAATAACCATAGGTCCATAGGCGAGTCACGTATTGCTGGAGTGCTGCAAAATGTTCCTTACATCATAGACCTATATAATAGGCGTCGACGATAAGCTGTCTAGCGCCCTGAAATCCGAATCCAAAAAAATGGACTAGTCGGCGCAACGTGATAAAAATATATATTTTACCATTTTCACCGGCAAGATATTTATTCGATTGAAAAAATTCTGCGAAAAGCTTATTTCACGCACCTATGCTATTAACACGTTGGACGCTATGACACCCAAACTTTGTCCTCACCACCACCATTTTTTTCATAGGTTTACTAAAATACAGTTTTGACAATTTAAACAAATATTGATTAAAAAAAACAAATATCATATTTGCAAGCTTGTAACACCTACTGAAAGTGGCAACACTGTAGATTTTAAATCGGACGAGAAAATACTGATTCTTGAGACCCAGAAAGGGGTATCAGAAACCAACTCATGGTATAATATGTTGAGACTCAGAAATGGGTCTAATGGCGGTTAGCCATATTTCGTGAAATACACCGTGGTGCTCAACGTGTTAACTGAAATCCAACTGTTACTATTGTAGAAGACGTGTAACTGTGTAAGTAAATAATATAGGTACTTCAAATGATATTATATTGGTTACAGTGACGGCAAAAGTCTCCGCTGACGGACAAGTGCAGGACAGCAATCGCGGTAAGTAGGGTCCTAGCGGTTCGATCTGCAACGAAGTTCATACATTTTGATTATAATAATATTTTATTAGTAAGGTATACCATTTAAAAGTCTTGGGCATGATCTAAGCAGTTTTAGATTGCGTTTATAAAAACCATTTACCATCGTTTACCTATTAATTATTTTAGTATTAAAAAACGTTCAACTGAAGTGAACTTGTCTATGGCGATGGGAGTTCAAAAGTAGTAATAATTGATCGATTTGTATGTTTATTTCTTACGTGTAAAATATACAATAAATTACATTTCGATTTAGAAATGTAGCTAGTATACCTCCCAGGTGTATGTAGTGTGGTTACTGTAAGGTCAAATTGCACTCGGGGTTCGGGACAGAAAAGGGTTATTGGGGTTAGAAGGTTTAGAATGTTAATGTTCAAATATTACACTCAATCCGATGATTGCATAAAACCATTGATTATAAATACTATAGATCGCTCACAGGTTATAAGATAGACCGCCTCAGAAACCGTCAGTTTCTGGCATTTAATATAATATATGTACAATATACATATTATATATATTATGATGCATGAGTACACCAAATCTTGTTATCATTCTATACTTTTTCAAAATTTGAATATTGCTGCCACATCATCGTATATGCATTTTCATATCTGAATTTTACTTAATTCAACACGGTGAACACACTTCTACACATGCCATTTTCAACTAAAATTAATATTTTTATGTTCTATGGAGTGATTCGATCGAATGCAATTGGAACATTTTGATTTTGGTAAGTAGTGCAGTTCTCGTCTTGTGGTAATAGTATAACATTTGTCAGTTTCTTGGATGGCAGTGATGGGCGCGGGTATCTATTTAATAATATTTCACCACATCTGCCTGCATTAAAACAGTTTTGAAACTGCATTGATGCCTGATGGTATTTGTTATCAATAATTAATCGTGTTTATCTATGAAGAAATCTAAACAATAATCAATGAGTGAATACCTAAGTTTTTTGTAGGAAGGAAAATGATGTCGATAGGGGGGTGAGGGGAGACTTATAAGCTATATTATATTGACTGAACTACAGTGAATACTTTTTTCTAAAAACAGAAAAACCGTTCATCAGTCATCAGTCATCACGATGCCACGTGATACATAATACTATGTTCTAGCAAAACGCACTATAGGTAACGTAAACGTCATCATAACGTCGACAGACACGTTTTCAACACGGTTGTTGAAGATGACACAGACGAATAAAATAGTAGACGCTTATTAAATTCGTATTTTCAATACTTGGACTCACGTCATATATATTGTTACGTGTGCGTATATGGGATTTCTACGGCTCGGAAAAGTATATAAGCCCAATTTACTGCCGGAATCTATCTTCTTAAACACACACACGTACCTACCTATAAAATAATTACATATTATTATTATTATAGTAAATGTACACGCATCGCGGTTATATAACATCATTCGGCTCTTATATTATTTATGCGATGTACGCGCGACTGTCTGCATATTATACGACTAGCAACTTTTATTGAACGTATCTCTTCGGGCTCTGAAATCTCACGCCATTCGCCTCTATATGATAATAATAATATTATAATATGTAATATATGACTCTGTGGTGACTATACAGCAGCGTTGTATAGGTAGGTATATTATATGGCGGTGTAAAATATTATGCTGAATAATAATATTAAGTTTGACGGACGACCGCGACGATACGATTTCTGGTCGGACAACAGATCGGCGGCGAGCGGATATCGGCGCGCATAATATTATAACTATATTTTATTGTAATCTTGTAGATAATACGATTATAGTAATAATAATAATTATTATTATTATTATTATTGCACGCACACACGATGGGAATGATAACGCGCGTAACCTCCTCCCCGCGGGCGACGGTTTATATTATATCACGTCCCCGACTTGGTTGTCGTGAGTATTAATATATACCTATGACAAGTGCACGCGCGATATTACCAGACGACATTACGTACCTTTATACAGATAGGTATAATAGTCGTATAGATAGATAAATAGATGTGAATGTGTGTGTGTGTGTGTGTGTGTGTGTGTGTGTGTGTGTGTGTGTGTGTGTTGGCTGTTGTTGTTATTATTATTTCGGCTTGATTATAATATTATACACGCGGCACCATTGTATGCAAATAATATAATATAATAAACGAAAATTTCAAATGAGACCGAATCTGACGGTTTTTGTTTCGTGGTGTACAGGGTGATCTTTTTTTAACGCAATCGAGACGAGTCTTATAGCAGAAAATTATTGTTTTTTTAATACATTTTTAAAATGTTGATATATACAATGATATAATAGTTTATGACAATACGCATCGATAGTACCTAGGTGTAGATATATTATCATATTATATTATATTATCATATCATATATTCAATCATATTATTCATATTATTAATGAATTTATAAGCGTTTAGACATAATTTAGAATTCAGATGAGTCGATGGCGGTCCCTAAGTGATACGTTTATAGGCATTATAGTTATAAGTAGTTATTATTACAAATTATAGAACGTAACTTATAAGTTATAACTTAACACTAAATACTTACAAAAATATAATAATGTAGGTACTTACTCTTTATAAATGAAATGCAGTTTGTATCATTTTTGTATCAAAATCAAAAATGTTCAAAAAAATATCACTTTGGAACATGCAGTAATAAAAAAAGCGGGTAAGTGGCTGTCACTCTGCTGTACAGTAGGTTACAAGTGGGTCATTGTATAATGGATTGTATTAAACTTGAATTCAATGATATAATATCATTGTAATAGAAAAACGATTGTGAGTGGAGACGGTTTGTCAGTCTGAATATTGTTATTATTTATTATATCATGTAAGTTGAATTAATATTATAATATTATTATTTTTTATTCGTTTCTATGGTGATAAAGAAAGGGTTAGAAATTAAAATCCCATTATTAGTGGTTTTTCGTAATTTTTCGGTGGTTTTTCCCGTGGCATTAAATAACTATTGATAAAATCGAAAAATGACCTCTTTAAACTTTAATGTTGAAAGTACCATCTTGATCCAATTTGCTAAAAGATAAGGTACTATGCCTATATTATGTAGAAATCGAAGCATTCCTTCTAGTAAAAATGTTGTATACCTACAAGATATAAAAAAAAATAAATAAATAAAAATAAACACCATTGTAAAACCACTAGCTTTCTCGCTCCGCTCAGAATCTAAAATATATAATTTAAATTTAAATTTATGCATCTACATTTTTTTTAAAACAAAAACATTATTATTATATTATAACGTTTAAAATAAAATCACCCTGTATATCATTTAAAAAAGTTACACTGTGTGTTGAAGCAAGTTCGTCTGTGTACGGCAGGTACCTACGTCTTTCCGCCGGCGCTGATCGTAAGACGAACAATATGTCTATACGTATATTATTATGTGTATATAAGCTTAGGTATACATTATATATATATATATGTTATATGTAAAGGTATGCATATACAAGAGACCGATTGTGTTACAGATTTGTTTTTCTATTATTATTATTATTATTATTATAATAATCTTCGTTAAAATATACGCGAGGTTGTTGTTCGCCGCCGCCAACACAACGTTAAACAAAACAAAAAACCGATCGTAATCGCATTTCACGATTAGCATCATCTGTCTGTGTGTATACACAATAATAATAGTGATAATAATATTTATAATATTATAATAGTAGGTCATTGTACGTCATTATACAACACCACAACAGCAACAACAACAAAAAGCACGATAATTGCGTCACATTTTCGCGGATGTGTATATTATTATATTTTCAATGGAACTAACTCGTACCTACACGCACACACACACACACACACCGGCCATTGATCATAATACGAAACAAAGACAGCGACGATATTATAATATTTGAATATTGCTCCAGTGTGTGTTATAAATCATTATTATAATAGATACCTATATTATATTGGCTGGCTTATCGACGATGCTGCAGGCATTTATTATTTGGCCGTAAAACTTAAATAATTACACTAAATTAGAAATCAAAAGTTGGTTTTATTATTTTTATTCGACTTTGTACTACACTATAATATTTACGTACATGAATGGTAAAGGTATATAATATTATTATTCGATATTGTGGTACATCTGAATATTGTATTGAATATTGATTGTGTCTTTTAATAGCTTTGTAGATGTGATACATACTCTATTTTATATTTTTATGTGTCCGTTTTTAAACGTTTTCCGTCCAAATATATACGAAGACATGAACGCACGAGCAAAATGTTTCATTTTGATGATATTTGATGTTCTATTAAAAGCTTATTATTAGTAAAAAACTATTCGTTCGATGTTCGATATTTGTATTCGTAAAAACATTATAAAAATGTTCTGTTTGATATAAAAAAAACCACTTGGATAAAAAAAATATAGTAAAAGATTAGACTTTTTTAAAAGACTTGTTAGGTACTGTATGTATACTAGATACTATGTTATACCCTTTTTTAAGAAATAACAATAATTGTCTATCAAAACGGATAGAATAATACACATATACGATCTATGCAGAAGCGTAGCTGAGGGTTGATGGGTGGATGCCCCCCCTCACTTGGAATTTTTTATTGGTGCTGTTTTAATCACGTATAGTCTAGGTAAATAATAGCAATAATATAGTATTTAAGAAGCCCCTCCCCTTGGTTGAGCTCCAACTACTCTACTGATCTATGTTCAAGTATATATAGTATATACAGTATTCACGCGTTACACGTCATAACATATAATTATTATATACATACTTTAGTCTTTAATGATATTCGAAGTGTGTTAATTCATTTAAAAGCCAGCAGGTGACCCTAAATACTGGCTATAATTCAGTGGTGCGAATAGTTTAGTGTAGTTTTGTTTAATATTGTAACTCGTATAACTAATGGCTTCCATTTCACCACGACATATTATGTGTCATATATTACATTAAAAAAAAACTGCACTCAAATATTCGTACTACATCATGGACTATAGGACTACTGCAGACTTTCCAATTAATTAACATATGTAATATTATACATCCTCCGATTCTCCTCGATGGGATAACAAATCGCGATATATTACGACGAGTCACATATTATACGACACACAAATCCGACGACGAACCCGAATTATTACGTAAACGACCATAATACTATACTAATAGTCAACATGTACTTTTTTTATTAAAACGATCACATATTAGATACGAGACGACAATAATATTATGATCGAGTTCGAGTATTGTTAAACCACTTAAACCCTATATTATAATATAAATTATACACTAAATACCAAGGCTGGGCATTAACGAGTTAAAAAGTTAATTTAATTTTAACTTTTTAACTTAACTAGTTACTTTTGGCTTTTCATAAACTTAACTGATTAGTGTTTACTTACTAAATTTCATTTTTAATTAACGTGAAATTAACGAATTATTTTTTTTCATTTTAAGAAGTTAGTTAAGTTAATTTATTTTGTTTTTAATTTTATTATATTTCAATCTATTTCATTTCCATGTCAAAAATTACTTACAGTGAATTATTGTTTAAAGTTAAAAATGTATATCATTTGAAACTAATTTAATGGAAATATTGTATAAAGTATAAACTTTATAGTCTATAATTTAGTTTTGGGTTGGAAAAAAATTAAGCACTCTAGCTTTGTATAAAAAAATTAACTTTTTTTTTACTTAATAAAAAGCTAACAAAAAGTGTGTATTAACTTTTAACTTAACTGAATTAACCTATTGTTAAATTAACTTTTAACTTTAAACTTTTTGTTATTGGTGCATATTAACTTAACTGAGTTAAAAAAAAATCATTAACTTGCCCAGCCTTGGTAAATACACACTCAACACATCTTATCAGTTCCATCTCCAAATGAATATAATATATTATTCGAATTACGTTCAGCTGCGGACAGTTTGACATTCGCTGGCAACACGAGCGTTCTCTTAGAGTAAGTACTCAAAGAACCACAGTAAGTAACAACCACGTTATACTATTTACAATAAAGTATACCTACTTATATTAAAATGTGATATAATTATTAATATATAATCGCCTACCAAACGTGCGTCATCTATTCTTATCGATAAAAAACTCTTTCCAAAGTGCTCAAACCCCCCAGCTACTGAAAACTTATTCACGAGGAATGTAAATTTCTTCCCTCGATTACTAACACTGTAATTATTATTAATTGTTATTAATTAGTATTTAATTTACTGTAATTTATACATTTAATGTATATAATAATATAAAATATTATTATGCATACGTAGGTAAGCCAATAACAACGCGTGAAAGTTTGTCGCGATAAATTGAAATTTGATAACTGCAGTGTTGGATATACGAGCTGTAGGTACCTACCATAAAACATATTATTCTACAATTAATAATATATTACGATATAAATATATTGTGTTATAGAAACATCGTAAATTCAAAAAGCTGTTTTCGTTTAATGTATTATGTATAAGTATATACAGCACAACGATGTAGTACACCCACGTACGCAGTATTGGAAGATTTCACTTCAATATTTTTTCAGCTCCATAAATTCTATCTACTTGTTATAGTTATTGTGTTATATTATGGGTATCTGACGATTTCGAAATAAAAATATTAAATTCAAATATGTTTTAAATCATATATAAGTAATATTCAATAATATATATGTATTTTATGTTTGCAGGAAACATGGGCGGGACACGGAACTAGAGGAGGCGATATGCTTAAGTTTAAAATTAGTAGGAATGTGAAATGTTATTATTAAATTTTGTATTTAATTTGGTTATCTTTAAAAATGTTATAGTGGTTTTTTAAATATTCAAGCAAAACATAAATTACTTTAAGAAAACCTTACCAAAGATTTGATTGTCAATTTAATAATTTGTTATATAAATATTTTGAAAAGCTTTTAACTATTAAATGGTTTTAGTTAGTGGATTCACTTATTGTTAACACAAAAGTCATAAAAAATGTTTATACACCTACAACTGCAGTATTGCATAATGAATATCAACTATTCATGAATCAAGGGCAAAATAAGCACCTAAATTGACTAAATCTATTTTCATAAGCATAAAATCTTATTTAACATCTTTTTTCGGATATTTTAGCTCGAAACTTGAAGCGCTTTGAAAGTTTTGATTAGTTTTTCAAATTCCAACCATTGATTGGACATCTTTATAATAGTGCTTATTTTAGATTCTGAGTGGAACGATGAATGTATTAATTTTACAATGATGTGTGTTTTTTATTTTTTTTTTGTATTTTTGTAACTGTCATCACGGTTTAAACTGCTTCAATTTTCTTCAACAGTATCTTGTTCGATGGGAAAGTGAATCTAGTTAGTGCATTCAGGAGGTCAAATTTTAAAATTCCCAACAGTTTTCACAAGGTGCCATTTGAACAGTTTATTGTGCAAGTCTCCTGCCGCTTAGTCCTCAATACCGTTATTATCCGAGGTATTATTTCCTGAGGTGATTAATATTATTTATTAAGTACCTGTTATCGATTTTAAATAATTAGCATATTAAATAATAAACATAATAATACATTCCATGACGCGTAGTTGCTATATTATTATCCCAAGCCACGGTGAACGGAGCTATTCGAATGTGCCCCCTCCCCCCTCTCCCGATATATCCACTTACTCTCTGCTTCTTTCATTTCATTTTCATTCTGGTAAAAATATGAATATGTTTTCTAAAAATTTCGGACCCTCCACGATGACAAATATAATGTATAAAAAACGAGAGACTTCACCGCCACCGTAACAGCTGGCTATCGCAGATTTATCGTTATCTAACTTAAATGGGTAATAATAATAGTAATAATAATGATCATTTATTTTTACCGCGTATAGAAATAGTGAAAGGACCTTACCAAAACGAAAAATATGTTAAAAGTCAGACGTGATAACGCGATTTTTATATATATTTTCTTTTTTTACATAAGCGATCGTATAAGTTTAATTATAAATCGTATAAATATATTATAATATTTCGAGTTTTTTACTGACCATCCTACACTGTGGTGCCGAGTGAGTAATTTCGTAGTTATCACTTATCAGTTTAATATTATTCACATCTCACATGTATAGCGATGTTATAGTAGGAAGTTTCCAAAATGGAAATTTCGGGGGAACATGAATTTTTATAAAAATAGCCTATATTAATAATTACTGTTTTTGTGTTGGAGATGGACTGATCAGTACCGCCACGTGGAGCTTTGTAGTCGGCTGCTGGTGGTGCTTCCGGTTTATTCGTCCTGGCCAGTTCGTCTCCATCCCTCTCTTCACTTCTCGGTCATTGTCTCCTCCACCTTCTCTACAACTGTAATCGCTGTCGTTTCGAATGTCACCACTAGACCTCTGCAAGGTAAATTTTTTTATAGACCTGTGTAACGAACATGTCGTCATCGACATCGTACATTACTCCTTACGTCTAGCAAGGCTAGTATATACGTTACACCTGACCGGACTGATAAATTATAACAAAGACCAGGATTGGACCGGACCGATAAAATCAAAATGAAGCTAGACTGGACTGGACTAATACATTTTAACAAAGACCAAGACCGAACCGGACCGGACTGATTCATTTTAACTAAGACAAGACCAGACCGAACCGGACTAAACAAAGACCAGGACCGGACCACACCGATAAAATAAAAACGAAGCCAGACCGAACGGACCGTTTTATTTACAACGAATTACAGTCGTTGCCAGATAAATCGAGACGGCTACGGCAGCGCGATAACGGAATCAGTGGTTCTCCGTATTTGAATATTATTACCGAAAATACATCAATAAACCAACAATTTTCACAAAAATTATTTTCCGATATTAATTTAAAATCAAATATTCTGATAATAATCTTTTATTTAAGAACAAAAAGTAGAAATTGTAAAATAATATAAATAATATAGTAATAATAATAATAAATAAAAATGTTTGCACTGAGCCGGGTTCGAACTGGTCGTAGCCAAACTTTGTGACCTTTACACCACACTGCCAGCGACTAGTTTGGGCTAAACTTACTGAAAAACGCCGCCGCCGCCAATTTATCTGGCAACAACTGTAGAAAAGACCAAGACCGAACAGACTTTTAAAAATGTAGGCATAGGAATAAGATCGAGACCAGACTAAATATAAAAATAATCATTAACGAGACTGGACCCTACTCCAATATATATTTTGATTTTATTTATCAGACCAAACTACTATAAACTAGATCAGACCATTTTAAATAAGTATAGGAATTAGGATTTATTGGATGAAACTATAACGGACCAAATAATGATGCCCACAAAGCTGAAAAAACAGACTGTTACATATTTCAAATATATGACATATAATAAAACAGTAAATATATTAATAATAATATTACGAATGATAGGGCTGTACTTAGATTTAAAATTGAAATCAAAACAAACCAAATCATATTGTAATATTTAGATACCTAAATTATTAATTATCTATCTATTATATAAACAAGTTTTGGATACTCATATCTTCCACATAATAAATAAAAAGTCTCTCTGCTGTAAAGTATAAATTTTTTTATGAATTTCTAACTAGAAATAATTTTGCAAATTTTCGTCATTTTTACGTATTTTGTCAATATTTGAACTTCAAATGCTTATAAAAAAAAGTTGTGACTATGAATTTTTAATTTTTTTCATCTGCCTTTAAAACAATATACTAGGAGCCTTCTATTAAATTTTTAAACTTTTTTAACCAACAAATAAAATTTTATTGATATTTAAAAAAAAAAAACTAAAAAAATGGAAACTGAAAATGTCCGTAAACAGCTCAAAATGAGTCAAAATATTTGGAAAATGTTATGGCTTATAGAAAATTCTAATATAAATATTCGGGCAAAATGTTATGTACCTAAGGTCATTTGTTTAAGAGTTGCACCAAACACCAAAATCGATTTTTGTGTGTATATACAAGTGTATTATGTACTATTAGTGTTGTATAAATGTATAATATACTTTTTTTTTCGTGTGATACAATCACAAATAGGCTAATACGGACATATTATAGTTTTATGGCATACATACAATTTAAATTAATTTAAAAAAGACTTAAAAAATAATCTTTAACCTTCAGATAAGATAAATGAGTAGGTAAAATGAAGGTAACAATATTACTGTAACATAGTTATCAATATAGGGCAGAGGATTTGTAGAATTTGCATATAATATATTTGTTTTCAACAGTCACAATACACAAAAATAGCAGAGTTCGAAACAAATACGTTTCATGTTTTCACAAAGCTGGTTTTAAAATTGTATTTTGCTTATAAAATAATGCATATTTTGAGTTTTTTTTGTTTTAGCTCACATTTGAGTCGACGGTTCAAATTTGTATTACCGACAGAACGTCATAAATTTATATTTAATCGTATCCGACGAAACGTACAACGCACACTATTATATGTTTTACTTTGCACGCTAACGTTACTGCTACTCCCCCAAAAAGTAACTCGCTATCGCTAAAACTACTTTTTTTAATGTAGTGCGTTATTTCTAACGCTATTGTTTAAATGTAGAGCACTACTTTTTCGCTACATTTTTTTTAAAAATTTTTTTGATTTATTTAGATATTCACTTGAGTACTTGGTCATTATTTGTTAATGCCTACCACTATTTTCTTGTAATTTCGGAAGGCTGCAGGTTTATTCAATGTATTTCATGTATTTTTGTAACAAAACTCAAAATCGATAAACGTTTTATTCAAAATTGAAAATTAGTAGTTTGTACTGATTAGACATTCGGTCACTGGGAGAAAGGAATTCATACAGCGAGGGGATTAGTAATTAAAAAGAATTTTGATTTGCTAAACATTTTTTGAAAAAATTGATGGCAAGCATGGATTGAAAAAAATCAATGCTTAACCACGTCAAACGTTGTCGCCAACAATCCAATATGTGTCTGTTCTGGTCGTTGATCGGTGTGAAATCGTACCGCACGATCGACAGACAGTTCCATATGTCGTTCGAGTGGCGGACGACTAACCACATCTTGTATATTGTGTACAACGTGACCTCTGATTTCCAAAAATAATCTATACTTAAAAATATATTTTTCGTCCAGTAGTACAGACCGCTGGGGATCAAAATCAACGAGATGAGACACGTGCAAAGAAAAACGCACACCATGGCAATGCGATACATGTTTCGACCGCGGTATTTTACAGTTCCGGGATCTAATAACTGGTATAACCCCGTTAGTTTTGCCAACTTAATGTTGAAAACGTAGTTTTTCAAGTTTCGAATGTCTATCGTTATATTATAAAAATAATATATCTTATAATACATATCTTTTAGTCGTTTTTTTGACAAAAATAAACTATATCTATGGGCATCACTTAAAAATTAAAAGGGAATTATCGTAAATATTATACATGCAAAACCCAAACTATAACCTTTAAAGAAAATTGTGTTGTCACTTATCCTCGTTTCCTATAAAAATATTATAAATTGTTATCAAACTCAATTTTCAAATAATGTACATCGATGTGATTTGAAACACTTGCTAGTCGATAATCTTTAATCGTCCGTTATAATACAAAAAGTAAAAATATTGGATTTTATAAAATTAAACCTAAAATACTTACACAACAAGATCGGTGAGAGTAATTTTGTCCACCAATTGCTGTTCATTTTAATTGTCCGCTGCTACCTGTTCATGTGAAATTGCAACACGCTCATTTTTATAGGAGGCCCTTTGGTTAGTCTTACCTTCTTCGATATGACGTGCCAATAAGGGCCAATGATAATGTGGAACGCCGGACAACGCCTCACTGGATACTGCAGCCAACCACTAAGCCTCCGAATTATTAATAACATGAAATTATGCATTATTTATGCATCATTGTCAAGCAACTCAAAACCTATAATTTATTTTGTATTTTTAAGTCTTATACCTCTCGAGTATTAAATATTTCAGTATAATAGCCTTATTATAAATTTATACGATACCATATTCTATATGATCAACTGCAAGTCGTATAAACATAAAATATGCATTTGTATCGCTTTTCAGCGTTCACAAATTATACAGCGATAACATATTTTTAACGTTAGTGGTAGATGTAGGCGGTATTTGGAAAAAAAAAGCACTTTAATAAAATTACCGTTAGTTATCGATTTTTTAATTATTAACTTTTTTTCCTTGGTTTTCTATATTATTATTTCTATTTTATGCAATTTTCTAAAGTGTAGACAATATTAGTATATACAATTACATAAATATATTATAATATGATTACCTAAATAAAAACCATGTTTAGTGTATTTACCTATTGTTATTAAATAATATTAAAATTACACAAAATAAATCTAAATTTTAATAAGAAATTTAAAAAGGCAAATTCAAAAAATACGCCTAATAAAAAATTATAAATATTTTATATGCAATATTGCATGTGTAGGTTCCAGAGACAACGGTCGAACAGTTAGCGTTAGGAATACCATTTTCACTAAGACTAAGTTATATTATGGTTTTGACCAAATATAACATTCTGTAGGTTTAAAATTATATTCAAATATTCAATCATAACCAATAGTAACCTTACAATAAACAAAAATATATCTTGACAGATGGTAACACTGTTGTATTTTTACCTTTCAGATTTCCTACATTACTGGTGGATTTTCCTAAAATTTTCTTTCAAACAAACCTTGTACTGACAATATTACGGACACAACCATAAAAGAATCAGCCGAATCGGTCTCGTAGTTTCCGAGATTTGTCGTTTCAAAGTACCTATGTAGTTTGGTAATCATAGTACTTAAGTTCTAAATACATACAAAACACAACCACTCGACCTAAGTGGGCGGTTTCTACCCTTGAAATTTATTGAATTCATATACTTAATATATCGTTATATTTTCATATTATTATAATATGCATCGACGTAGTCGTTTTATTTATATTTTATGTACCTATACCTACAAATAAAATTCTTGAGTCTTAAAAACTATGACTAACGTTTAAACTTTAAATGCGTAGTAGTTCTTCTTCGTTAATAATATTATACAATTCTATGCATGCCGTATAATTAAAAAAATGGCAGTGGCATGGGTATATTTTATAAAACCAAAGGTTGAAGGGCTATGAAATTTATTATGTGCATTTAGTTGCGTGACAATAATATTCTTATACTTTAGTGTTTAAACCTATAACCGTGATCACGCATAAGTATAATTATTAAATTAGTCAATCGATAAAATTACATTATTTTGTTACCTTAGTCAATTTCACACGGTCGACGGATGCCATCAGTATGCATACAGTAGACATGCAGTATACTATGTATTTTATGTAAAGTTTATAAAAATACAATTTTATTTTTGTATTATAAATTACGTTCGAAGACGCGCGATCATTATCCACT
>WHPZ01589833.1:0-11973 GCA_016617965.1 Macrosiphum rosae
AAAAACCTAGAATAACTATTTTAGTTATTTTGTTGTGATTGAATAATATTATTCGTGGTTACTTGAAACTTCTAAAGTCTACTATTATATATCTATGATAGTATCACGGTTTTTGTTGATGTATTACGCGTTATAAGTGCCTAATGGATATTGTGATATGATTAATTTGGAATTTATTATAGGTACCTACCTATTATAGGTCAATTTTTTGTTGAATAGGTACCATGGATATATATTATAATATGCCTTATACCTAGACTGACATACCATCTCCGCTCAGAATCGTTTTTCTTATAAAATGATAATATATCGTTGAATTCAAATTTAATGTTATCCATTATACAGTGGCCCACTTGTAACCTACTGTACAGCAGAGCGACACCCACTTGCCCACCTTTTTTTTGTTTGAATAAATAATAAATTATACCTATACATATAGATACATTATAAAGTATTATAGTAAAGACCTGTTTGAGGTTAAAATCATAAGTGTGTGGTTTTTGGATACAATAATTTGAAAAATTGTGCTTTATCGCAAGTGTGCAGTTTTAGGAGTCAACTCAAAATTAATATTCAAGGCACACCCGTGGAGGGCTAAGCTCTCCCTACCCTCTACCCCCTAACTCTAATCTCATCACATATCAATATAATTCTTTATTACATGTAGAAATTAACTTAATTTAATATTAAAAACAAAACTGTTGTGTGTACACGTGTAATGGAACAGTTTGTACATGAATTTGCGAAAAACGAACAACAATTGACTATGCGACGGCTTGTGTTAGTAGTATTCGTACGATGTACATTCCAAATGTACAACAAATAAAAATAAATAGTATCTCCAACTTACTCCAAGTTACATTTTCATTATAACATTATAGGTTATAATACCCATTATACCCATTATACCCATTATCCACTATGTATGCCTATTCTGTATAATAATAATATTCATCATTATATTGTGTGGTATACCTAGTGTGTGGCGGGGAACCCCGTGTATTGTGAATATAAAATATAAATATTGAAGATAACGATGAAAGCGAAATCAATAATTTATTTTGACACCATTCTAATTGCTTATTGAGTATAATAAACTAATAATATAGGTACTAATACAATTAAAGTATTAAACATTTAAAACTTTTTCATTTCGAAATAATTTCTAAATGTTTGTATAAGACTATAAGAACTATATATACATACAGCACATGGGGGATTTATTCCCCATATCCTTATCCCCCCCGTAATTATTACGTCCCTGACTGTTCATATATACGATTAACACAAAATATATCGCAAGCATAAATGTTAGCTCTCACGTGGGGTAAATAACCTCAACAATACTATAGTACATGACTATTTAGCTGTGCAAACCTAACCGTTAAGTCTTATATTTATTACGAACACTGATTTTGGTTAATTTAATAAAAACTTTTGTTGTTATCTTGAAAACTTTTATATTTTACTAACCTCGCTAGTCCGCGCTTTCTAATTCAACCACGTCATAATATTGTATATGAATAATCTAAGGTCTTACTTACATTATAGGTTCGTTATTAGTCGTAACGGACGGTTTTCGTCCATTACGTTCGTCCATTTTATGTTTACAGAGTATAAGCCAAAGGCCCGTAGATCATCCCGCACGCATAGTGAGTACAACGATTATGAACCTAACGATCAAGAAAGAAATGAGAATAATATATCACTTTCAACTACCAAACATAAAATGAATTATCAAAAACAACAGCAACAACGTTATCATGATGTAGTCCAGTATGACCTGCGTCAGCCGCTTCATAGTTACCATTCTCAGCTCCTACCTAATCGGCATAACTACGGTGGTCAGCCACATCAAAACCGTGTCGTGCAGCTGAATGACCACGAACATGAACAGTATAACTATGAATACCAACCGCGTCAAAATCAACGCTTTGCGCATCAGCTTCAGCAGCAAAATCACAACGAACAAAGGCAGCATCAACATGGTCAGCAGCGGCGTGAGCGACACGTGTCGTTCGAAATGTCTGGTCTATATCACGATGACGAGTAGTCAGCCATACCAGACACAACAGTTGGTTCTGGAAACCATCTAATAAGGTGTTTTTAGATGGAAAGACCCTCCCGACATCATGATCCATATAATTTTGGTGCCTACCAAACATGATCGATTTCTTCTTAGCGTCGGATCATATCGTTTGATCTTAAACATTACCCACCATTTTCAAACGCTTTTTATATCCACAACAGCTCTGCGTATGCTGTTAGTGGCCATAATATAATATAGTGGCTTATCTTTTACGATTATTTTCTCAATTGTTACACTATTTAAGCCAATATTTCCTCCCTTGTACTCATATTCTTCGGAAACACAAACTGATCTTCCAACGATGCAGCTTCGATCTTACTTTATATTCTTCTGGATATAATTGTCATTGTTAGTATTTTTGACCCATGTGTCAGAAAGCTATTTATTCAATTATTGTACGATACTATTTATATTTTCGTAGACATTTTTTTTTTTGAGTATACCTAAGTATAATTATGCTCTGTAAAGGTTAGGTTAGGTTAGATACCTGTGCTATATATTATAATATTCTTAGTGGTTTTAAAATTAGTGTAATTGTTAATATCTTCGAGTTCTTTTTTTCAAATTTTCTGCTTGAATTAGATCAATTTCTGCAGCTTTCTTCGTCTTTAGATTTTTGATGCTTAATGAAATTCTTCTTTTATAACTCTGTATTTCATCTTCTCACCATCTTCTTGTTCTTGTCCTGATTCTCTTCTGTTGAATTCTATCTAGTTCAAAATTCCCACCCTTTTAGTTACCTTTTACAGCAGGCAGTAACAATCGATGGTCAATTCTGATCCTGACCAATCATTATTAATTATTTTATAATGAAACTGATGTAAGCCTCCCCTATTATTACTCCAATTGTATTCATATTATTATATATGTATACAAAATTAGTCGCCTTTGTATGATGAAATATGTATCATATAACATACATAGGTAATATTATTGACTATAAACACGTCTATATATATATTTTAATCAATGATAAATGAAACAAAAAATATTTTTAATGCATGACCTTGAATTTGATCATGTTTTTTACTGCATAATGGACTATTATTACATTCGTTTTAGAAAAATTCAATTTTCTAACCTTTTTTCGGTTTTTAATATTAAACTGAAGTAGGTACAAATTTCTAGTTATAATTTGTAAATAATAAATACATTTATATAATCTGATATTATATAATATTTGGTGTAGCAAGTAAGATAATGTGCTTTTAGTATATTATCAAACACTGTCACACTGATTCATAACTTTTTATCTAGAGAGCCTTTATATAATATATAGGCTCTCTATTTGTATCTATCTATAACTTAACTCGTACAAACCAACCTATGGTTAAAAACACACAATACTACAATTAACGTTACCATGCCACTATGCCTTTATTATTTTAAATCTATATAACTATTTATATAATATTAAATTAAATAAATAATTAAAAGCAGCTTAATATAAAAATGATTCAGGTTAATTTACTTTTTGATGATATTACATCAATATTAACAAGTAGGTAGTATTATATTATTCAATTATTATTTATAAATTATATTTTCTATATTTTTAATCTTTTAATTATAGAACAACCTTTTGAGTTCGATCACAAAAAAAGTATGCATATTAATATGTTAAATAAACTTAGATTATTAGAAAAATGCCATACATCGATTTTGGATATTAAAGAACGAAATATTAAAGCAGATAAAGTGTACAAATATTTAGGAGCTGATAAAGAAATATCAGGTACCTAGTAAAATTAACAATATTAAATCAATTTTAGCTTGTATAATATATTCTATAGTGTTAATTAGTGTTGGAAATTAATTTTTAGATAGTTTTATATATTACAAAGAGTCATTGAACCCTCAACCAGTAAAATCAATTGAACTAAAATTTAAAAAAAACAAAGCAATGATTGAATCAAAACAAAAATTATTAAATATATTAAACACAACACATTTATTTCAGAGGTTTTTATTACATTGATATATAATACATTCTGTCAGGTTTTTAATCTTAAATTCATTATAGATTGTCACAAAGAAAAATCGAAGGAGAAATTGAACAAGCTCGACTTATGTTTCTAAAAGTTCATAATGCGTTAAATACATCATTAAACGTACAAAATCAATTACATTTGAAAAATACCATAAATAATACAAAAGTACACCAAAAGTTTCAATAATCTATTAAATAATTATTAATGTTAATGCGAGCAGATTTCACTACGTTCTTTTATCATTGAACACTCATCATTATTTCAGCAGATAAACATTTTTAAAAATATATTTTTTAATTATCTCGTTATTTTGTAACAACTTGAAACCGTGTAAAAAATATACTTTCAAAAACATAAATACTTTTTAAATAATGAGTGTTCTACGTTAATTAAATCACCCTTTATTCTGTGCCTCTGTCCCATATAAGAGTATAATAGTGAGGCTAAAACCACGCTTTCTTTATTATTCCAATAACTAAATATTTAGCTTGCATTTAACTAATATTTAAAACACGGTAAACCAATTTTTTGGCCACGGCAAAAATGACGATGAAATTCGACGAAAACATATTTAATTGTGAGTTGTAAATTAGAAGTAGAAGTATACAATAATAATAATAAATTGTGTGCCCACTGCTCACTAATACATAAAAATTTTTATTCAACTAAATTCTAGTTTTCATTACTTACTAATATTATTTCAACTTATACAAATTTAATATTTAAACACCAGATTATGGAACTATTGCTACAAATTAATTCAATTGAAAGTCAATTAAAAAACCGAGTTACTGATTTTAAATTAAGTGTTAACGAACTAGATACAAGTATTAAAGAAGTTTCAAAAGAAATTCTTTTGGATTTTAAAAATAGTGAAAAGTATAGTAATGACATTATGAATAATATATGTAAATAATACTACAATTAATCACAAATGTATTTCAAATATTGTCCTAGAGAATATACGAAACAAAATCTAAGTAAGGATATGAGCAACCCAGAATTTAATTTTTTCAATATGTATAGAGACCTAAAGACAATGATCGATTCTCTTACACAAACAAACGTATTGAAACCATTAAACTCATTTACACATGGCAAGTGAGTGATTTTCTTAATATAATTTTAGACATACAAATAAAATGAAAATTATTTGTTTATCAATTTATTTTGCTCAATTTATTAATACTGATGATTTTAACAATTTTTTTATTTACATTAAAAGATTGACTTAACTACTTAAGGTTTTACATTCCAGAAGTTTATTATACGACGTTAATTGGGCCGATTTTCTGATAACTCATGATCATGCGAATGAAACATTTCTTATCGATTGGTTACAGGTAATAAGTTTTATAACCTTGGTTTACAATTATTGGTTTAAACTTGAAATGTACAATACAAATTAGGAAGATTAGGAAAAGTTTGGCAAGTATATTTGAGTATAATATACTTATACTTACCAAACGTTGTTCTTTCTATTAATATATAAAATATTATAAATATTTCAAAATACTTGTGTCGTGTACGTATGTCGTACGGTAGGTACTTACGTACTCTGTAGTGTAAATTCTGTATAGGTACCTATTTTATATTATTATTGAAACAAACGTAGGAATTAAATAATTTCAATTTTGTTTACAGTAAAGTTATTCTACAACATTTTTATGATAGTTAATTTTTAAACATAATATATATATATATTTCCATGCAAAACAGTTAACATATTTATTTATGTATATTAACCGCGTTTATATACATTTGATTTAGAACTGCAATACATTGACCTCTATAAAAACGTTAATGAACAATATACATTATATGGAACAAGATATTATTGCAAGTATGATTTCCAAAAATATATTATACACCATATTATTATAGTTAAACTAACACCCGCCTATATAACAGTATTAATTCATAATATTGTAGTATGCGACCCGAATACCTATATTTTAACTAATTCAGAAACTATCGTGTATAAATATAATTATTAGTCAAGCAAAGGGCCGTCCGTACAATAATTATTTACGGAGCCTATAACTCAATAGACATATAACACACTTTAATCTATTATAATATATTATGTACGACATTTATAAACCTAGCTTGTATTTTTCATGTCCATTCGACCAGAGGAATCTCCAAAAATGTTTCAATGTTTTATTTAAAAATATAATTTATCGAATAATACCAACAATGTTGTCATGAAAGTACTTTATACTTCCAATATTTCCAATACTTCCAAATAAAACTTTACATAAAGGAAAAAGGTCAGCCCAGTTGTCTAGTGTTTTCTGGCGTGGGCCTCGTGTAATAATAAAAACAAATGGTGCATGGGCCACAAATTATACCCACTATATATACAACGGTTGCCTTACCTACAGTGTTCAATTTAAAATTACGGAATCAAAAACGCTTTCGGCCAATTGCTCATTTATTCATGCATATTATAACATAATATTGTTTAAGACAGAAATATTATAAATATTATTTACCAAACTACCAGTTGTACAAAAATTTTAATTCAATCTTTTTTTCAAACTATTTTGTACTCCAACAATATTATTTGTTCAAAAACTGTTACTGTAAACGCTTTTTCTCTTTTATTATATTTAATAAATGTTACCAAAATAAATCATGTTTTAATTGTTAATTACTCAAGTTTTTACTAAAATATTTGGCATATAAAAATGCAAAATACAATGGAGATTTTCAGTATAATGTTTCACTAAAAAGTATAATTATATTTAATCATATTGTAGATATAGTAGGAGTCATAGGCCGAACTGAGATAACACGGAAGGGTGGGTATACATTAAGTATCAACAGTATATTAATAAAGAGCGTATCGAGTACTCTAACAGTTTACAAACTATTCCTGTTAGGTTAGGTTAGGTTAGGCTAATTTATGATGGGAGCGATTGACCCCCCCCCCCCAAAAAAAGGCCCAATTTCGTGCCTGATTCCTATAGGTAGGTAAAAATGATTAGTGATTTACCTCAATTATTCGTCAATCGTATTTGATATTTATTTGTCATCATAAATAATAGATAGATACCTAGTAATATAGCGATTTCCAAAAACCAGTTTTGATCCATTTACGTACATATCCTATGTTTTTATTCGACACGAATAGTCGAAACATTCTTTTACTTGGTTATGAACTTATAGCTGTTATAGTTATTGGCTACCTGTCATAATTTATAAACAATTGGATTAACAGGTTTCGATTCACATTTTTTCGTCTTCCAAAGTTATATTACTGTTACCGTATGATATTATCATCCTTATTATTAGAATCCAAAACACCATTTTTAAATGTTTAAGAGTCTAGATAATAATTTTGATTATAGAAACTAAAAATGTTTAAGAGGGCACACAAATATTTGTGTGAAGGGGATAAACCCCCAACAAGTGTGCCCCCCATTATTATATTATCAAGCATTTTATGTGTATAAGTACGTTACCTATAATTGTTATTTAATAATGTCTTAAAACACAAGGTTGAAAAATAAAATTGTATCAATTGTAATACGACGATTTACCATATAGGTACATATTATATACTGATTGTCCTAGTCCAGCCAGTCCAGGGACTGGAACCGAACCTAAAAGAACCAGTTCTGGAGCCTTTAAAATTTTAAGAACTGGAACCGGATCCGAAACCTTTATAAAATACAATAAATAAAATACAGGAACCGAACAGGAATTTTTAAATTAAATAGGTTCTTTTAAGTTCAAAAATAAAATTATTTTATTTATGTACCATTATAATTTAATGGTATTACTGTTTTGTCTTTTGTGTACCTATAAACTATGTATGATAATATTTCTCATACTATTAATTAAACCCTCATTCCGGATTGATATTATATTATTTATTCATAGGATAATTATTATACTTTTCGGTAGGTACCTAAATTATCTGGAACCGGTACCAAAATTATTTAAAACCGATACTTTTATGGTTTTTTTTATCAAAAAACCAGAACCGAACCGAACCAAAACAGTTATTTTATTTTTTGGATAACCAGTACCAGAATCGGTACCAATAAATTCAAAAGGTTCCAGTCCCTCTATCCTACACTCCGACCTAGGTAGGTACCTATATGTATAGTCGACGATCGTATAGAATTGTTTAAAATAGGTTGCATAATTATTATAAAGTACAAGAATATTATTATTAACAATTATGTACCTATGTTAAAATTATTATTTATTATCGCCTCTATAATGTAAACTTAAATAATTATATAGACATAATATAAGATAAAACATCAAATGATTATATATATTCTTGTTTAAGTGTTAAACTATGGGGTATTTAAGTTTCAGGTTTAAAGGTAAAACCAATAAATTGTACCATTTGAATTTTAATTCGTGTTGCTTGTCGTAGATATATATATAATGTTTTATTAATTGTTAACGCTGTGCTAGGTGGGTACGAAACTAATAGCTAAATGTAATAATTGTTATAATTACCTATCTTATATTTTAATTTATTGATTGTTATTAAAAGTTTAAATATTAAAATATAGAAACATTAGTTACAATAACTAATTTTCCGTTAGTAATAAGTAATAATTGTTACTAAATAGTTATAATTACCTATCTTATATTTTAATTTATTAATTGTTATTAAAATATAGAAAAAAATTTGTAGATTTAAAAAATACGAGTTTCTTTATTAATGATGTTCGAGCAAAACGGGATGTAAACACACAAGTTCTCAAAACATTAAGCGACGAATTGTTTGAATCGAAGAATAGAAATAAGCTCTTGATGAACAGTTATCAAAAGAGTGATAATTTAGGAGTTGGATATATAAAAACTATTCAGTAAGTATAAGTATAATATTAATAAGTTATTGTTATATGTAAAGTATGCTGTACAATATTTTACACCTATTTGTGTTAAATAGAAATATTGGGTTAGGTACCTACTTGATTTTTAAATACCTATGTATTTTCAGAGTTCAGCCTCCCCAGACTAAATGCCAATAAAGCTTAAATTATCTGATGAAGGAAAAATATTTTCTAATACCTACTATATAACACTATTTTATATTCTGAGCTTTTTTTTGTGTATTAGTACACGAAAAGTAGTAGAAAAAAGCTTTGTTTTTCAAAGTTTTGTTTTTTTAGTTGCAACTCAATAACAAATAACCGTAGATACTTGATATTTTCAAAATATTTTAACTCTTGAGCTATTTATAGACATTTTGAATTTTTTTATGAATGTCGACTAAACATTTATCTCTTGGTCAAAAAGTTTGGAAAGTTAAACGTTCCTCGTACCTTGTATTCATATACCAATTAAAAAATATCACTTTAACAACCATAACATCATAAAATATACCTACCTAGTATTATTGGGCTGACGACTGTCTTCACTCAAAATCGTATACACTGATTTTTTTATCAATGAATTAAAATTTAACACCTCCACTACGAGACACCTACTGTACAACAGAGCTGTAACCACTTCCCACCTATTTATTTCTTTAACAATTATTAATTTATTCAATTTCTGATTTTTAAAACTAAAGTATATATTTTTATGTGTTAAATGTTTTATACGTGTATGATCATATTTTTAAATACTTATACTTAGCTTTTTTATATAATTTAAATTTTAAAGAGTGTGCCGCGGTGATTCAAACTTATTTTTTTTCTAATGAAAACCCCTTTTTTTTGTTAATTGTTATTTAGCGGACGATTTTTTTTAAATATTTGATGTATCCACAACAAATTTTAATGATAATTTCTGAGATTTTGAAATAAATCCTCTGATCATGTTGTAGTAGAACTGTTATAAAATATAGTTTTACAACTAAAATATTCTACAAACGCGAAACCAAAGTTCAACTACTTATGACTGGATTCCTTCCTATCAAGTATCAGCCACCTCATAGTATATACAGCATTTCGTATTCGTATTCTGCTATAATAGCTCAAATTATTGTTACTGCATTTTTATGTGAAAATACTAAATTATAATAATATAATTATTTAATTGAATTCACAATGACCACAGGATTCTGGGCAGATTAAACTTTTAAAATTATAATTTTCGCATTGCCAAAATTTAAATCGATAGGGCAATTTGAAGAATGTCCAATTTTTTTAATTTAACAATATAGACATATTTAATATTTTAAACGTCATCATTACGTGTATTCAAAGGGTAGTAATATATACATTATGTATTGCATCAGTGCAGGTGTAGTTAGGAATTTGGTTTGGGGGCGGGGGGGATATACGTTCTTAGCAAACATGAATGGTCATTGTCAATACTTTGATCAAAATGTTAGCAGTAAAAAAAGTTTTTTTTTGGGGGGGTCTATCCCCCTACTTCACCATAATTACGCCTCTGCATGGAATGACGTTAACGTGGAAGTAGTTGCGCTCATAAAAATCGTAATCAAATTATATTTTATTCTACTATCCAATCATTCTAATTTATAATGCACTCTTATATGCAGGCACGGACCAAGATATAATGGACTGGAAACGACATGGTGGGCGGGTGACGGGGGACGGCCCGCAAAAGGTGTCTCTGTTATCATCAACACTCATAATAGAGAGTTTTCAGCGCTACCAGTGGTTTTATTTTGCGTCACATTTTGTATCTCAGTCCATGTTTTATACAGAGGGCACTGTAAACTCTCGATTATGGTTGCGACCCACCGCATTTGCTTCTTGTACATACTTTCGAGGCCACTGATAAGCTGCTCGTTTCCAGTCCATTATATCTTAGTCCGTGTATGCACGTATTATATGACATTATTTATATAATATATAACTAGGTAGCTGATTAAGATGAATTGACAGCCTTATCAATATCTCAATATTTTATTTTAATTATGTATTAAACTGCTATTAAATTAAAAATACTAGATTTTTTATTATATTACTTATCATCAGAATATTGTATATTTTTATCAATACAGTAATTTAGAAAACACAATTCACAAGTCTAACATTCGATTGTCCGTAATAACTAAAAGTATCGAAAAGCTATACGACAATTTACAGTCCTTAGATTCGTTAATCCAGACAACTTATCAAAACTACACAACTCAACTGATGAGCGGTCCGTATCTAGAAGAGTTACGTAATGATAAGAATTCGAGTAAGGTAAAATTAAAACAAAATTATATTTATGGTTGTTTATTATTATAAATTATTTTTATCGTATAACCTAGGTTAGGTTCATTGAAATTATTTTCCAACATCTTATATGCTCCCGCCGTAGATATAAATTATATCAGCTAATGATGCAATACGAATTTACAATAAGTACCGAATTATGTTTCTTGGGCATATCGAAATCCTGATTATAATTTTCAGTTCACATCTCACTATCTCAGCCTGACACCCTATTAATTACGGCTCTAGGCCTAGAGAGTGCCAATGTCCAAATATTATAGCTTTTAACTATCGAATAGAGAAAAGATAAAGGGAGCTATAAACTATACTCGGGCCACCGAGAGAGCGCTACTCGTTGGTGCATCCAAATGAACGAGCTCCGCGTTTTCGTACCCAAATTTCTCACACTCTACTCTATAGTTGTAGCAACGACGGCAGCGGCGGCCACAGTTGACGGCGGCCAGCGTACGGGCAGATTTATTGGTGGGAATGCGTGGGATCGGGGTTTTGGGCTCCGCCCAGTAGCGGTCTCTCGGTGGCCCGAGTATAGGGAATAAGTCATATGAGTTATATTATTTTGGCATTCCAAGTGTGCAACAATGAATAATAATTAACAATATATTTGTGAGACTTTCCCTCATTCTTCTCAGAATCTAAAACCTACTAAGGTTTCATCAATAGTTGAGTACCTATAGTACATATTATATAAAGCTCCTTTGAACAAAATTACACCTTTTTT
>WHPZ01589836.1:0-14250 GCA_016617965.1 Macrosiphum rosae
AGCTAAGGATTGAAAATTTAAAAAAAAGATTCTCATAAATAGTTCATACTGTAGCCAAAAAATCTAAAAAATATATGAGCAGAGTTATTTTTTACAGACATTTTAAGTTCAAATTTGAGACGAAATTAAATATTAAAAAACCTAGCATACCTATTTTAGTTATTTTGTTGTGAGTGTATAATACTATTCGTGGGTACTTGAAACTTCTAAAGTACACTATATTATATATCTATGATAGTATCAGAGTTTGTTATTGATGTATAACGTGATATAAGTACCTAATGGATATTGTGATATGATTAATTTGGAATTTATTATAGGTCAATTTTTTTTAATACCATAGATATTAGATATGTATATAATATGTCTAAAACCTAGACTGACATACCTCCTTCGCTCAGAATCGTTTTTCTTATACAATGATATTGTATCATTGAATTCAAATTTAATAGCATCCATTATACAGTAACCCATTTGTAACCTACTGTACAGCAGAGCGACATCCACTTACCCACCTTTTTAAAAAGTGTATTGGGCAAAGACCTATATTTATAAGGGCAAGACATATATTTCACGGAGCGCAATCGTGTTACGTTTTTTGCATGTAAAAAGGTAAGACGGGCGGAATCGTGTTTCACCGATAGGTAGATGCCTAAATAATATAATTACATAATAAATTACAGAATTAAAATATAGATATAATAATAAAATTAATAACATGTAGATAGATTGGTAATCAATAAAGTTCAATTATGGACAATATTCAATAATATACTATCAACAATAATAATACATTAACATAATATGATTAAATATTTAAGGTTAACACAGATATGAATTATTATTAAGGGAACGAATTATACACAGATCTATGGTGAAAAAGAGGTTGACGAGTGACCTAACTAATTTTTTAGGCGTTTTAGAGTATAAGGATTATATTATTATGCTACTTTACATATCCTAGCTACTAATTATTGAAAAATAAAATACTTATACTAATACTATTACTTATACTTATAGTAATTAGTAATATAGATAATTTATGAATATCTTTGAACATCGTCTCCGATTAGAATCGTTTTTAGTTTTTTCTATATGAAGCGATTTATCATTGGATTCAGATTTAATGCATCCATTATGAAATGACCTACTGAATGACGAGATAGGTACACTAAAGATATATTATACGGTTAAGCAACTTTGTCACTTATATTTTATGAATTTTATAAAAAGGTTTACCTAATGTATATTGTATATCAACGTTTAAGATATTATCAATAAAATAAAAATTGTTATCAAGGACGGACAACATATTTTACAGTATTAAATAAAATATGTATGTATAAATTATAAATTATAAAGTAATTATATGTTAATGTCAGTTAAAAATATGAATTCATTAGTGTTTTATACGTGAATATTTGTATCTATTACTACCTATCTCCATTTTTCAAACCTTTTAGATTCTGAGCGGAGCAATACATGCATATTGATTTTACAATGTTGTGTGTTTTTTTTTTTTGTATCTGTGTATATACGATAAGTATTCAAAAAAATGCTTTGGTTTTCAACTTCAGTATCTTTTCTTAAGGAAAATAAATCTAGCTGATGTATTTTGGAAGTCAAAATTTAAAATTTCATGTTGTTTCCAAATGTGCAAGGAAACCCCCCAAAAAAAAGTAATTTGCAGAAATCGGGTTTCTCGATGTAACTCTAAAAAAAATTACCTTAGATACATGCAATTTTCACTGAATGTTTATATTAGAATTTTCTACACACCATAGAATAATTTTGACTCACGTTAAATTATTTGTAGGTTCGATTATTAGTATTTTTTTCATTTAAAAAATGTCGATAAAATAGTTTTTGCTTGGTCAAAAACTCAAAACAGTAAAACACTTTAAAATGTAATACAAGGTTCCTCATACAAGTTTTTGTTAGTGGAAACTAAAAAAAAAGATGAGGGTAAATCCACAATAATTGTTTATGAGCATCTGAAGTAAAAATCACGAACATTATTTCTATTATAGTTCCCAATTCAGTCTAAATACGTATTACATACCTACCTAACTGTATAACCTGACTTCAGCCGGGAAGAAAAGAGCAAACATAAAATACTGTGAACATACTATAATATGGTATATTGGTGAATCTCGGTTTTAGTGTAGGTAACTCAGTTCACGGAAAAATCGGCATCGGTATACCTTGGTTTGTGAATTAATTCGACCGAGATGGGCAATCCACCTGTAGAGGATTTGATATACCCATATCAATATATCAATATATAAGCTCTTGGTATATTTTCGAACACGATTCAAACTACCTACAATTTAAACTTTCCTGATATCTCTAAAACCAATCTCTGAAACTTTCGTCATAATCGGTCGAGTAGCTATTGAGTTTATATTATATAAGCTACAAAAGTACAAACATAAAGTGTGCCTATTAAGGACATTGTCTTTTGTTGAAAATCAAACAGTAAATTTAATATTATTTTATTTAATTTGAAGAAAATCACATACCAAAGCGTGCTATTCTATGCAAACTATTTGTATTTCTGTAATCAATGGCAACCTTATGTAGAAACAAAAAGTTATACGATTTTCTTGAGCCAAAACAAAGGTTATGTGTAAGCCACCCCATAGCGACCTCTAGGGATTGACAAAAAGCTCAAAACACCCTCCGAGTCTCAAGGAATCTATTAAACTTTTATTGAAATTGGTCTATTTATTACTGAGATTAGCTGTTAGTTAAAAATTCATTTTTGCATAATATATATTATATGTAGATATTTAGTGTTCAAATATTTCAAAATTATTTTAATAATTTATTCAAATAACAAGCACATTAGCATTGTGATGTCTGTTTTAAATATCATAGTTTCGAGTTTCACAAACATTGTACTTATTTAGAATATTAATTATACTGAAAATTGAAATACATTTTTATCATGTTAATAATATAAATTGTCTAATTGTATATATTTTTTTTAATTGGTAAAAAGGTAAATATAGGTATTATAGGTATTCGTTGAAATCCGTAAATGTTGATTTGTATTATAATACGTCATGTGGATGTGAATAATGCGTACCTAGGTATTAGTAAATTGTGTGTGTTTCGTATTTCGTTTAAATAGTATTTTAAGACGGTGAACCTGTACTCTGTAGTAGGTAGATAGGTTTAAATATTTATAAGCTATTGAGCTGGGTAGTGTGACAGACGACAATGGGTGCATAATGTATACAAGTGATTAATATCTCGATGATTGTGTAATCACTAATCAGTCATCGGAATTTGCGCAGTCTCGTATAACCCCTCTGGACACGTCATGGACCTTGTATACACCAATCATATTGGCAAAAATAAAGCTTAGTATGCTAGTTCTCACATCGGTGGCGGTCAAGGTAGTTCTAAGGCCGTGGTGGCGAGGCCTTAATACCCATAATATTTCGGACACGTGCGTACTATATACGTATTATGTTTACATATTAAATAGAGATTTAAACCACAATAATTTATAATCTGGACTATATTTTTATTAAATACATACATTTGTTCCCATATTCAGTTGATATAAATTGGTATTAATTGAGTTTTTTTTTTAGTTTGCCAATTAGAAATTTAAAAAAACCTGGAAGTCACTCTGCTGTATAGTCGTGTATAATATTAGTGTATCTCGTCATTGAGTAGGTGACTATAATGGATGGGTTAAATTTGAGATCAATGATAAATAAATGTATGTGAAATGATTCTGATCGGAGCGGTCTGTGAACCAGTATGTTACTAATAGGATATTTTACTATATATTTATATTGAAATAAATAAGTAATACGTTATGTGAAATAAATGTTTATAATTTATTATAATATTAGTAATTATTTTAATATTATAATATAATATAATATTCATAGGTATAAAAATATAATTTATTATTGTTATTATCTTATGATAGTTATAAGCAGGGCTTGGGACTTTATTAAAAAGTTACCATTAAAATAAGCCCTTAAAAATATCATTATAAGCACTCAAATAAGCATTTAAAAATCTTAAATTTAAGCAAAAATATTTAATCAAAAAAAAAATTTTCTTTTTAAATGATAAAGTAGGTACTATACGTCTAGACATAATTTGTATAACTGTGCTAAAAATAATGATTAGGAAAAATTTAGGAAAAAAAATAAATCTTTATATTATAAAAAAATCAAACTTCACTTTCGTGATATCTTGCATTATTTTTTATGGATTTTCTGAAAAATAAAATGTAAAAATTATTTACAAATAATTGAAAAAATGAGTTTATTAATTAATCTTATCGTCATTATTGCATTGAATGATTTAATTTTGCATTTAATTTTAATTCTATCAAAAACTACTTTGCGGGATAAAACCATAAAAATGTAGAAAAACTAATCAAAAAAAGCAAAAATAACCAGATATACTGTCAAGCATTTTTTTTGAAAAAGAAAGCACTTTCCAATTTCATAACTGAACGTGTTGTAACACGACATGGACTTCCATAGCACTCTGCTACATTTTAATTCAATCCACAAAAATAAGCAAATGCTTTAAGTCCCGAGCCCTGGTTATAAGTCAATACCGACGTACCGAAGGACGATATGAATATATTTCTGGTGTAGGTATACTGTATATAACTTAAGATTAATCTAAATATTTTATATATTTCATTGTACATAGTAAATACAATACGCGTAATGACGAATCGTTTCGAAATTTTACAATGAATATGTTTTGAGCTACAACAAAAGTAGTTAGAGGAGAAACGATACTTTAAGTGTGAATAATATCGTTTAAATAGAACTTCATCCACTCATAAAAAATTGAATTGGATTTAGGTTTAATTTTTTTTTGAAATTCCATGAAGACAATGTATGAGTATTTAGGAACCTTGGGTACTATATTAAACTTTATATATATTTTACTGAGTATATCTAACAGTGTGTATCAAATATAAAGATTTATAAAAAAAAAAACTAAAAAAGTGGAAAAGGTAAAATGTCCTTATTATAATACCAAGACTAATAAAAATATTTTGGGAAATTCTACTTCATATGCCTAATTTCGGTTATTTATTTTTGAATTAATAATTAAATAACTATAACCGTTAGAGAAAATATCGTCATTTTTCGTTTGAAGTCATGTATTTACGTAAACATTCCAGTTATACACCGTAATATAGTTTTTCCTGATTATTAATAAAAGTACGTGCAATTTACTTTTATAACCTCAGAGTAAAAGCTACATTCAATTATTTACGAAAAATCCCCTTGGAAGTTTAAAATTGATGCATTTTTATATTATAAAAATGAGCGAGTATAGTATAGTATATAATATATTGGTATAGGTCAGGGTATTTAGACAAATAAGAAAACATATCGTTGAAAAACCAATAAATTCATCGCTCCGCTCAGAAATTAAAGTGTACATTTCATATTTATATATGTGTGGGTACAACATGTACATCATGTATGAATAAAATTAAATAATGTAAAAACAATAAAACAACTTATTTAGTAAGAAGCAAGGTGAAATTGTATGATAAACAGGTGTCTATTAGAATAAAAAGGTTTGGCCGTTTGGGTGTTCCACTTTCCCACCAAAATCGACCTTTCCGTTTACCGTCTGCAAGTCCGTTTGCCAGTGTATAATAATATAATATATTTCAATTTTGAGACACAACAAATTTCAGTTTTACATTTTTATTAACCCTTATTATAAAAAATGTTATGTAGTTACACAAATTTGAACTTGCCAATGATTTTTAAAATAACTTTGAATTATTAAAAAAAAAGAAGCTACATAATAGATTATTAATTAAAAATTATCTTAAAAATCTTAAAACACATTCAAGTCTAATAGTTACCAAATATTAAACATGTATATTGCATACATATAATATTTTACCCTGTTATTAGTTATTACTTATTACAAAAGACGATGCATTTTTTTTTTTTTTTTACGTGATATCGAGGACCGGAGAAGGAATCAATTTTGCCAATACTTCTCCTAAAAGACGGTGCATATAAATATACGAAATAAATAATTAATTTTAATTTTAATTGTATTCAGATAGGTGTTTTATGTTATATTTTGTAAGTAATACTGTGGAACATATACATATACATTGTAAAATGTAAAAATTTTAAATTTTACTCTTAAATTAGGCAGTTTTAATTTTAATGGTTAATATAATTTAAAATTGTATTTTGTTATAAACAGATATCTTGATATTTTGTATAGTGATACGCTATAGTTTTGATAAACATTTATCGGCATAATCCTCTTTTAGTAGATTAATCAATTAAATATTCATTTTTTTTTGTCATTTTGGTTTTTTGGCTTAACGGTAGTCCACAATTTACAATAAACGTCTTTTATTAAATTATAACAGAGTAAAATAGATGGAAAATGTCAATAACAACAATATTTTTAAATATGCATGAAATGACTCACAGGTTTTTGTAAGGCGTGTAAGTGTTGGAGATACAACTTTCCAAGGTTTTGGTGAATAAAAATAGTTTTCAGAAATAGTAATAATAACAAAGTAATAATTGTCAAATTTGTGTTATCTTCCCCAAAAAATCACTGGGTGAAACCATCACTTCCGGTTTTAGGATTAATAAGCGAAATATATTATTATATTGTGTAGTATTTTGATATATTGCTAGCAATTTTCCAAATTCAAATTATTTGAAAAGTCAATTTCTCGTATTTTATGATAACAAGATTATGTTACATGAAACCAACACCTGCAATATTAGTTTGCGGATACATTTCACAAACTGCATTATAGTACCATACCATTGGATATAGCCAAATTTGCTATGGAGTAGAAAAAATGTAAGTACCTACCCAATTACCCAAAGTCCTTGCACTTTTTGGTAGTGATCAAAATTGGTCTTGGTCTTGCGATCTCACAAGCCTCTTGCTGCAAGACCAAGACCAAGATTATGGTTGCAAGAACAAGACCAAACTAATACCGAAGCTACAAGACCAAGACCAAAACAAGACCATCATTACAAGACTCTTGCAGTATTGCAATTTTTTTTTTTCCCGAAAACACATTGGTGTATTTAGGTTCCATTAACTAATAATTTATTTGTATTGTTATGAAATTTTATCAGTATTCGAGGAAATGGCGAATAAATGAAAAAAAAAAGGTTAAAAATATAATGGGACTTAATATTACAAAATAACATAGTTTTTCATACTAGTTAACAATTACTGAAAAATTATTTTATTTTCCCAAAATCGATAAGTTTCATGTTAGAGATCATAGCAAAAAACCTACACACAGTTATAACAGGTATTTAGTTTTTTTAAAATATATTTTGTGAAAATAGCAAGAGTCTTGCAAAAGTCTTGCGCAAGACCAAGACCAAGACCAAGACTGAGTACAAAGTTTTGAAAGTCTTGGTCTTGGTCTTGTTTTGATCATCACTACTTTTTGGGTATTACAAAACAAATTAATATATACCTACGTGTGTATCCATTTATTTGGTAATATAAGCAAGATACTAAAAAAACGTAATGACACCATTCAAATATCCATGAATTGAAAAAAATTGTAAAAAAACTTATTTAACACAAACTTAAATGTAACATCCAAACACGATAAAAGATAAAATCATAACAACGCTGTATCTATTTCATTGTGATCTGTTCTTAAGAATAAATTACCCTCCAATAAAAGTTATTATACGACAACATCATATTATGGAGCCATCTGTATAAATAACAAGTAATAACCCTAATAATAATTCTAGTAGATAGGATATAAACTGTTTAAATCATTAATTTAGGTAAACTTAAAATTTCGATATACAATGAATATTATTTAAAATCTATTAATTTGATTTTTCAGAAACTATCCTGATGTATATAAAATAACTAGGTGTCTAGGTATTTAAGAAATATTCAGTATTGTGTTAAATATTTTATAATTTATAAAATATTGGAGTACTGAACACATAGTATTACATACTTTCAGCCGTAAACGAAAAATGCAATTAATATGTTAATATGTTAAGTATTTATGTCATTATATTATTTCAATAATGAAAGAAATAAGTAGGTACCTACCTATTTTCATGTACAAGACATTTTATAAATTAATTTAAAAATGCATTGTATGAATAATATTATGAAATATGGATATTATATTATAATGTAGAATGCATAACATAAAATAAACAATTATAATTACAGCATACGTGTAAGTACTCATTTTTACCTATGTACCTACCTATACATTGTAGATTGTAATTGATTCAGCTGTAAGTACCGTACTGGAAATGAAAAGATGCAATACGTCAATAAAAAAGAAATGAATAATATAATTGGCACACAAATACAGAAAAACGTCGGAACTAGTATATTATAGAATATAATATTTGAATAACTACATTGTTTGATGAAGGATATCTGAGAAAAAACCATGGAATACGAAATTACATAATATTTGTAATAATTTATTAATACATTTATACAATATTAATTATATTATCATAAATTATGTGTATTGGCGCATTTAAGTTTGGTTTTAGCAATAACTTATTGCAAAAGGGCATCAAAAATAAAAATATGTATTTACCTACTAATAAATTTGGTTTTGCTGTATAAAAGGTTATATCGATACCTATTTACTAATATTAGTATCTGGGTAGACTTATAGTACCTTTGGTACTTATCAAATTTCCAATTACGTTCTGAACACACTTACAATAGGTACTATTCCAAAAACATTAAGTAAATAAATTTAAAAAAATTAAATATACTATTATCAACAACAAGCATTGTGAATCTAATATTATAAAAAACATTAATTCATTCAAATTATTTACTGAAACTATAAATTAAATTTAAGACATATTAAAATATTTATTTTTTCATATAAGTACAATAATCGTTATAGGTCCCCGTGGTTTTAAGCAGTTTAATAATTATTTATTATTCTTAGAATAAAATTCAGTATTCACTAGTATTTTTTTTTTTTTAAATATTTTTATAATTAAAATTTGTTGGTATAAATTTAAAAGTATTATACACAATCCGTTTTATTTTCCGTCATACTTTTAGAGTCGTAACTACTCTTAAGTATTCAGATAAGTCCTGTCGTATGAGGCTGTTTTTATTTTTCGAGGAAATTCGACAACTCGCACGACAATTGGGCTCTATCTTCTTTCGTCAGTTGTTAATTTCTACTAAGATGGAGAGATAAATGGATTGTATATAATAGGGTGCTCAGTTGCACAACTTATACTAATGTTAGCAACTGCCAACATTAGCTTATACATTATTTGTATATATATATATATATATATACATAGATTGTTATTATTTTCGGGCACCTGGCACCCAATTAATTTTACCAAAGAAAATATTATATATTAATATATTATTATATTATTTATTATTAATATATTTGTACATTAAAACCTTTCCCGTGACTCAACTGATTTATTAGTGAAAACTGTATTAAAATAAGTAGAGTTCTTTTCGAGATATGCTTGTACATACAAAAAGGGGCTTCTATTTTATAATAATTAATATATATAGATTAATAGATTATATTGTATTAATTGTATTAATATTTAATTATTATTATATTATTTTATAGTAGGAATATCGTATATGAGATCTCGGGGCCCCAAAAGTCGGGGGCCCCTGTGAATTGTACACCCAACACTCCCGATAATTGCGCCACTGAGGGTGCTCCAGAGTTAAAGTAAGTATAAAGTAATGAAGTAAGTTTTAATACTAAAAAAAAATATTTAAAAACAAACTATTAAGAGGGATTAACCATACCGGTTCAGACACTGTTCTCCATGCTAAATTTAAATCCGTTTTTCATTTGGAAAAGTTGGAAGAAAATAGGTAAATGATTTTTTTGGTTGTAATCAGAGACTGGAACTGAACCTAAAATAACTGGTTCTGGAACCGGAACCTTTAAAATATTAAGAACCGAAACCGAAACTTATATTTTAATAAATTAAGTTCCAGAACCAAACAGGAATTTTTAAATTAAATAGGTTCTTTTAGGTTCAAAATAAAACATTTTGATTTATCATAAATTAATGGTTTTGTGTATAAACTATGTATGATCATATGCGTTTTCTTATATTCTTATACTATTAAATAAACCCGCATTCCGGATATTTATTTAAAATGATTATACTTTTCGGTACCTAAATTATCAGGAAACGATATCGAAATTATTTGGAATCAATACCTTTCTTTATTTTTTTCAAAATCAAGAACCGGAATCGGAAAAATTATTTTATTTTTGGAGAATCAGTAGTAGAACTGTTACCGCTAAATTCAAAAACTTCCAGTCCCTGGTTGTAATAGTACCTACAACACCTTAAGATATAATCTGACCAGGATTTGGTACCTTATTTATAAAACAATTACCTAACTATAGAATAGTACCTATGTACAATTTTGTAATAATATTATACAATAAGTATGCAAGTTGATTTATTGTATTTATTTTGTTATATGCAAGTACGTCTTGCCACCATGGATATAATTAATTCCATAAACACACACACACACACACATTTAGGGTACGGTTGTACGGAGGTCGGAGGTAACATTCGACACAAAGTAGTACACTCGTCAATATGATTGTCAGCCAATAATAAATATTTCACAACTAAATTCAATTTTTAAGAAATGTACCTACATAAACCTACAAGGACAATGACGTCAGTGCATCACATCATAGCCATATTTTTGTCCCTGGACAACAACATTTTCTGGCGACGATGGCAATGATGACGTAACGGGAATACTGCTCGTAATTTATAGAATATGTTTTCCACGAAAAGCCTCGTTATAAGTTATAACACCTCGAATTTTCATGGAAACTTTATAATTTAGACTCCGACGACTCACCATTACAAGATAACACTGTCCTAAATGCGAGCTCCTTAATCGTTCATTAGCCATCTTCATTGTCATGAAAAACATATGGTAGACGGTAGTCAACATAAGTTAAACCTTAGGGCAGTATTCATACTTGATGCTTAAGAATGAGTACCTATTGCTTAAGCCATACCTACTTATAAGTATATATGAGTTATAACCCAAAAGAGATTCATAAAAGAGGCTTTGGCTTAAGAAAAGAAAAAGTATTACTTAAATTAAGGTTACCTGGTAATTTTGGTTGAGACCTATACCTACCTTAAGCATTGATTTTAGTTATTACCACAAATTGTTTATATTTTAAATTATCAAAATTAGCTTAAACAATACTTATTCTTGAGCATCTACTACGAATGCGGCCCTTAAACTTGATTAGTATAAGGAACTTATAAAAGTACAAAATAATATATAAGTATATGTTATTGGTCGTTACTTAATAAATATTATGAGTTACGACTTATATGTAGCTACTCGTATGATTGTTATCCTTTTTACCACAGGTACTCATGAGATAGGTACCTATTTCATATTTGATAAGTGCCACCTAACTGGATACAACAGAAAAGAGAAACTTATATGTACAAATGTACAAGAGCTTTTATGAGGTACCTACATGTTCAACCCACATGTGTGTCCTGTAAAACAGAAAGTTTGCAATTCTAAAAATTAGAGGTTGATCGTTCAGTATCTGACACGACTGCATAATATATTTAGATACCTAAGTACTAAATATCAGTTGAATCGATTTATTCAGTTCTTATATAACCGTTTAGGTTTTAAATCCAAAACAAAAACTTCCAGAAAACAAAATCAATTAATATGTTTGTTATCTATGGAGAAACAATGGTATTAGTTTTAATATTTTCTAACAAAATATTGAAATATTTATACGACAATATAATAATTTATTAGGTAAATATTAATAGGAGTTGTACATATTATAATGTATTCATATTTTAATTTTATGTTTTAATTAAGTACCTTGATTAAATGTATTTAAAATGTAAGTTTTAATCATTAATGTTATTAAACATTATTATCATTCATTATAGTAGGTACTACACAAAAGATATTTAGCAAATTATAAAATTCAAAGTTCCTTGAAAAGAAATTAATACAACCTATTTTTTTTTTTTAATCTATATACCTAAGTACCTACCAATTAATTAATAGTTATTAATTTTGTATGATTAATTTTTAATTATAACACGTTGGCTTTTATTGTTTTTAGTTAAAACGTATTTAATAGTTTATCTGATATTTATTCTTTATAGGGACAGATAATATTACCCACTTTAATTACAAAATTATGACATCGATAAAATAACTTATAATAATAACATATGTAACCATTAACTATACAGGGTATTAATTATTAATTGCTATGCAATTGGAGTGATGTAGTTTTAACGCATACGATTAAGATGTTTTGATTTTTAATCAAGTAAAATGAGTAAATACAATATTAGGTTACTATTCTTTATTCATGTATAAGTAACTCCTGTCATGTTTATCTTAGAACATATTCTTATTGTAAATACAGTTTTACATATTGTATATATTAATAATAAAAATCATTGCTTGCAAACTTATGATTATAACGTTATATTTGACAAAAAATTATTGAAATTTGTAAACGTTATTAAAACGGAAAGCGATAATCAAAAATAATTAAATACCTCAAAACAAAAACATAACGATTAAGAAAATATATAATAGGTATATCATTAAACAAAACATAAGGCGAAACGTCATTTATGGAATATCATTAAACAAAAATAACTCAAAACATAATTTTTAGAATATTATTGAACGAAAAATAAAGCAAAACCAAATATTTTAAATTTTTAAAATCTATTGGTTTTGTGGAAACATTAATATCGTGCAAAAAAATCTAAGAATTGATTATATTATTTTCCGTATCCAGGCCATTACCTACCCGTATTAGTTATTATTTTTAAGGTATTAACACTATTTTAAATAACGATAAACGCTAAACTTGGATAACGTTTTAATTCTGAATAACAATAAACGCAAAAATTGCGTAACGTTTTAATTGTAAATAATGTAAATCGGAATTTTTTTTCAAATGCATGCCCTGATAAAAATAAATAACATAAAAATATATAGTTTGATATGTGATGATAAGCTATTAAGATATTAAAATGAATCTGTATCATGTTTTGGTATACCTATATATGCTTGAAAAATGGTATCGACTCATGAAATAACAAGTTGACATCGGATCGGATATGGGGATTGAATTTTTAAATCGGTAAATGTAAGCTTAAAGGTTACATGGGGGATTATTTATTGAAAAAACAAAAATTAAAAACTTAATAGAACATTTATTTGGCTTTTATTTATTCTAGAAATAATGGTACGGTTTGTTAATTTTATAATAATTAAAATAAACTTTATTATAAAATGAAAATAAAGTGTTACTATTTTAGATGTTAAGTGGAACGATGTTTTACAATGATTTTTTTTATCAACTATGTCAGAACACCATTTGTTTTGTCTCTCTGGTCCACGCACAGTATAGACAAAACGCATTAACACAGAATCATTTTTTCTATGTTTTTAAGTAATCTCAGAGTAAAATCACCCATAACAAAAAAGATAGAGAATAATTATTTTGAGGAAATGACATATCGATTTTATATTTTATTGTAATTTCACTTAGTATTCGACTTTCAAAATAAACAAAAAAAATGTTGTAAATTTAAATTATGTTAAAATGGTTTCGATACAATATTTAGACAAATCGATATATCATTCCCCCAAAAATATTATACTATTATTTTTTGTTGCAATTTAAACATGAATAATTGTTGTAGAGACTTAACATTTTCACCGAATATATTGTATGTCAGCATGTTCTATGCATGACGTAATGTATTTTATTTATTTATTTATTTCAACTTACAACATACTACATTGGTACATATTATCACATAATATTTACATATTCACATATTAAGTTGATACCTACTCCCTGTAAGCGAAGCTTGTGGCGGAAGTAGGGAGTCTTTTACAAAAAAATCTTAATAGTATATATCAGAACTGTTAAACAGCATCATATAATTAAATTTTTATAAACATAAATTAAACATAATAAATTGTTGGCAATATATATGACAAAAGAAATATTATAAAATCTACTGCTATAATGCTATGTCATAGTTAATAGTATAGTCTTAACTAAAATTTTTTAACATAATAAACACAATAACTTATTATTAATATCTATAATAAAAGAGATCAAATAAAATCTATAGAGACAAAGAGACATTACTACGC
>WHPZ01589837.1:9450-21742 GCA_016617965.1 Macrosiphum rosae
AGTTTGACGCCGTGCTGGATGTCTTTCAGCAGCTGATGGTGATCAGTTTCTTCTGCTTTCGTTTCGGATTCGTACAAAAACTGTTCAAACAGTCACAATGCGATTATCGTGCACAAATATCATTATTCGCCAAGTCTACGTCATGAATACATACCACATACGTGTATACTGTATAGACTGTCAAATGTCAAGATTAAATTTTAACAATAGTGGTTTATAGCGATGTTACGAATCACATGCGTTTTGAGACCGAACTGAACTTTAAATTTCATGTAGAATCTGAACAGAAGTTGTACAAAATTCAAAAGGTTCAAATATATTTCATAATAATAATAATAATTGACTTTATGTAATTTGAAAATCAAATTAATTATTTCCTAATATAAAATAACAAACGGTATTATTTGGTTGAAAATCATAATACCTATGTTTAATGTGGCTTATACGCATGTTAGATTAAATAGGTTATGCTGAATAATTATAATATGTACCTACAGGCAATATGCGTTAATTATAATATTGTAATTTGTATAAAATATAAGAATTAAAACTTTATTAAAATCGAATTAGGTATTTATTTTTTTAGTTCAAATATTTTTGATTTACAGTTCAATTTTAAAACCAAACCTAACAGTTTGTAACATCAGTATATAAGTATGTACGGTTTTGAGAAAACGACTACCTCTTCGATTACAGACCCCAAACGTGAAATTTCAAAACAAAAAAACCTCTCTGATTAAACGCTTACCTGACCCTTGGACTTGTTACTGGGTATGACCGGAGCACTTCGATCGTTGCACTCGACGTGTTTCAGCTTCCTTCCGCTTTCAACTTCTTTCATCATGTCCGACCAGTCCGGACGTCTCCTCGGTCGACTTCGCAACGACTCCAACTTCTTCATTTTTTCCGGCGTGGGTGGTTTGTTAGCTGACAAATGAAATTATTCGATCACTATATAATACACAATAATTATTCCAAAACTGTCCTACAGATAAGAGGTCTACTTGTAATATTTATATGGCACGCTCACAATAATAGCTGTCGTCAAATAAAACGCACACGCGTGACCGAAACCGAAGTGACTAATATAATAATATATAGGTAGCAAACAACGGTTTATTAGTTAATCATTCTTATCGGATTTATATACTAACTAAATTCTAATTAAACTTTTCGATTGGAACATTTCCAACACTATATTTACGTTACATTATAGTCATCGTTCGACATTACGTTATACACTCGAGCTTACAGGTACCTATATAGTATATGACTGTATGTCTGTATATTAACATTTTCGACCTTCAGTGTGTACATCACTATACAGTATACAGTGATAATAAGCCAGTGAAATATTTTGCCATTTTGTTTTTTGAAAATAATATTTTTTGCCGTAATCATCATGGTACACAACAGGTAATTTTCTTTAAGCAAAAAGTGTTTGGTAATAACAAAATAATTTTTATAAGCTCATTAAATAAAGTTGAACTCTCTCATGCAAATTATATTTAATTCTATATAATAGCTTTTACATTTTAATATCAATATAAGCTTGTATATAAGCATAATATACTTATATATTAGCTTATGTATTATAGTTCAAACTAATGTATTCTGCAATAGAGAATATAATCACTGAAACCAAATAGTATTTACAAAAAAAATTTAATTGGATACTATAAATAAATAATTCGTTTGAGAACTTAGTTAATAATACATAGTTTCAAAAAGTACTAATTCGTAAGATTTACATTTTTATGACTTTTTTGGATAAAAGCCAATTATTATTTAGAGATGTTTATAATATGGAACCTTTATGTACGACCTAGATCTTATTCCAATACAATGCAGTATCATTCACCATACTAAAACTAATAAAAAATTTCGAAATTATTGTTATAAAAGTATAAGTAGGTGCATTTAATTTTCCACACAATTTAAATAATCAAAATATTTAATTGTTATTGTCTTGTAACTTGTAATGCATATTAAATATTTTGAATAAGAAAACAAATGATAACATTCAATATTTTGAAGCAACTATAAATTTGAAAAAACATTTTCAAAATGTGTTACCTATACCTACCAACAATATTGTGTTCATTGTAATCGTACGCCCTATAATTGGTTTTAACTTATTTAATTTAATTTATTAGTTTATACTTTATAGTGTTTATTTAGTATTTAGGTACATTAAAGGCCAAAATACTACTCATAAATCATAAGTACCTAGTTTAAGCAAAACAATGAAAGTCAAAAATAAGAAATAAATATGTATTAATTATTATAACATAATCAATATCCTTAGGTCAAAGATCTTTGTATTACAATTTTAAGTAGGTAGGTAAATAATATATTCTAAACTACTATGCTCACAAAATTGTGAGTACCTATATAGCTATTATGATAAAATTATATATTTAGCCATTTAGGTACTTACCTTTATAATAAATTCATTGATATGTATAATAACTAAGTATTTTTCTCAATTATATGTATTTATAGTTAATACATAATAGGCAATAGCTTATATATATTTATAAAATATAATTTTAGTTTTAAATTCTGAGCGGAGAGACGAATTTATTGGTTTTACAATGATGTGTATTTTTTTTTTTTTATTTGTGTCTGTCGTCGCCTTTTAGGATAATGAAAATGCTTTGATTTTATAGTTCATAAAAATAATATATTTATATATTTACTAACAAATAATATAACTATTTTTATATTATTTATAATAATTAAAGCGATTATGGAAACGATAATGAAACACATTAGTTGACTATTTAGAGTTTTATATCTAGTTCTAAAGTTACCGTTATTATCACCCATATTCGCCATAACATTTTATCCATATTGTTTCAATTTTTTCATAATAATTTGGGAGCCGTAAAAATATTGTTAACACACAAAGGAGTCGCAAGATGAAAAAGTTGTACGTAGGGAGAAAGTTGTGTGTATGCTTATTTGTTAGGATTTGTTTTAATTCTCCACAGGTTGAGCCAGTTTTAGAATATAGTTAAAGTGATTTTAGAGTGCGTCAAAGGCTCTGGTTAGGTCGACATTTGTAAAAAAAAAAAAATAATGGCTGTATCGTAGCCGAAGGTAGCAAGAGTGGTGTTTTCGTAGTGTGGAATATCGGATGTAAATATGTTGAAAAGTGTTGGACCTAAAGTACTACCCTGAGGAACTCCTATATTAGGAAAGTGGATTTGAGAAAGTTCGTTCACACAACGAACAACAAAGGATCAATTTGATTATTAGGAAATAGAAATATGGGGGCCAGAAGAAACCGAATTTTGTGGAGGAGACCTTCGTGGTATTGTATTTTTTTGGTTTGAAATTATTTTAGTAGCTTTCCGAATAGAGATGTTTGAATTGGTTTCTGTGTTGTGAGTGCGAAGAAGGTTTTTTAGAGAGCATGTAATGTTGTAGCGGTTTTTGTCACTGGGATTAAGGGAAGCAACTACTTATTATGAAATTAATTTTATTACCTAATGTACAATTAAATAAGTGAAATTGATAGAGTACTTGCCAAAAGTACTTTAAATACATGCCAAGTATTTGTATTTGATCTTAAATATGATGGATGAATTTTAAAAGTATTTTTTACAACACAGATTCACCACCGTAATTAAGCTGATCAAAAAGCAAATTGTAACTTTAAGGATAGTTCATAAAAATGGACATTTATTTGATTTATATAGTCAATAAATTATAATTTTTTTTTTATTATTTTAACAAATAGGTAGAGCAATAAAATAAACCTACAGTGATAATTTATTGAGTTTGGCTCAAGTTCTGTATAAAACCAAGGAGTATCCACACTGTATGTAAAATGTGGATACATCAGTACTCGGTAAGGTACATCGTACATGTATGTCTTGTAAATTTAATACATTCATCGCTATACGCTCAGAATCTAACAGAGTATAATGAGGTTGCTATGGTAATATAATTATAATAATCATCGATTGCTAAGGGCAACCTAAGAACTTCATAATACATTAATTTCACCTTTGTTATTGTTTGGTTATCATGACAACTGTAACGTGTAATCGGTGAATCGGTCAGAAAAATACGATAATATTTTGGGCTCCCACCCTCAACACGATGACGTCAAGGTAAAGCTCTCCGTATCACACAAATTATAGAATAACCCCCAGCCATAAGACATATAAACATGTGTGAAACATAAATAATTATGATACCCTATTTAACGCGATCAGGTGGCGTGTAATTGTTTCAATCAACTAAAGGTAGATACAAGGTATATCATATTTTATTGAATATTGAATCCACATTGAATCAACTAACATCTAGGTAACTATAATATTAAGTAATAACTAATAAGTATGTTGAGGGTTTACACCTTATCAATCAACTTTAAGCACAACACAGTGATTGGAACAAACTCAATTATTGCACCTATAAATTATAACCCATATTATTTTATTTCCATTCGATCGGTATAGAAAATGTTGTGATTATTTAGAAGACGATTATTTTTCCAACGTGTAGAAGCTTGCACATCTCATTTTTTTAAATTAACGTATGTCATTTTAAGCTGTTACTTTCGAGCAGAAACTTATTATACTCCCCTAAATTTTTAGTCATATATTTAAATAAATGTATTATCAGTTTTAGCTAATTTCATCTTGTATATGTATATTATATTATGTAAGAATAAAACAAACACGTGCGAGACGACCACGAGTAAGTTAGGTAAATCACACACCTTATATTCCTCTCTGGTGGATTATTTACCTCATTGAATTATTAAATTTATAATTTTTTACGTCTTGATATTATCATTGTAAATTCAAAAAGAGCGTTACTATCTATATTCTGTACATACCTGGGTACTAAAAATCCATAAGTAGGTACCAATAGTATGTATAAACGTAAAAGGTATATAGATTAAAGGGCCTACGAAGCGTTAAACATCGACAAAGTCGTGAATATTCCTTACATATGGGTGGTAAACTGCTGTTGGAACTCGCCGTTGCTGACAACGGTGGTGGTGGAGGTGGTGGTGGCCCTGGTGCCCGAGATGGCATTTTAGGAGGCGGTGGCGGTGGAGGCGGTGCTGGTGCAGACGGTGACTTTGGAGGCGGTGGTGGTGGTGCAAGGACCGGTGCGGAAGTCACAGGAACGTGGACCACCTTGGTCGGCGGTGAAGGTGGTGCTGGTGCTGAAGTAACGGGTATCTGAACCACCTTGGTAGGAAGTGGTTTTGACGATGGCGATGCCATGGTGGTAGTCACGGATGTCTTTTTTTTCACCTTCTCCGGAACTTGCGCGACGGCCACCGGCACGACTCTGCTGTTGATCTGCAATGGGCCTTGGTAATCGATCTGAACATGTGAAAACAAAAGTGCATACTTGTTTAATATAATTACAATATTACGATTAATTATTGTTATTCGCTTGTGGTCGAGCATCAGTGTAAATCTGCACTCTGCAGTCTACCTACCAATAAGTAGTAATGTAGTAGGTACCTAAATATCTTATATACTAAAACATTTTAAAAGATATGCCATATGCCTACAAGATTTTTACTAGGTAACCCCAAGACTCCCCCTCAAAGCAATGTATTGCTAATTAATATTTGATAAACATATTATACCTATGTAATCGTATTCGTGAGACAAACAACGGACAGAAAAACAGTTTTAGTTGTAATTATTATCTCATATAACTACAATTACTTATCTGATAGAGGAATGTGTTAATCTATTTACCTATTCTTCCAATTACCTTAATTAAAACTAATTAATTACTTTAATTAAAATGTTATATTCGTAAAAACCAGAAAATTATTCAATGCAACTGAAACATCTACAGAAATTACATCCAGCCGATTCGTCTTGTAAAACTGAAACTCTAAAATTAATATTTTAAAACCAAAATAGAAAGAATTTAGTATTTACTCTACTTGTAACCCATGGTCCATACAATTTTATTAAGAGAAGATAAGAGCACTGGTTATTTTTTTCTGCCACTCATGAAACATAGACATCATTTTTTTTTTTATGTATTTGGGTTATCTTGAGTAACATCGCCCATTAAAAAATTATAGAGAATAATATATTCGAGAGTATGATATATCAATTTGTCTAAAGTATATTGTCTAAAAACAATTTAATATTAATTTAAATGTTCCAAAAAAAAAAAATGAATATAAAGTTAAATAATCAAAAAATATAAAACCGATATGTCAAACCTTCAAAATTATTATTGTTTGTAAATTTCATAATAGATGATTTACCTTTGAGAGTTTAGATTAATCAATAATCATAAAAAAAACGTTTTTACATGAATGCGTTTAATCCATGTTATTGCGCTTGGTTTTAAATGAGAAAATAATTATTAAGCTAAGAATTATTATCCTCTTAACAAACCATGCATATAATTTGGAGGATGACATAATATTATATCATGCACTCATAATATTATATTCCTCAATTATTGTATTATGTCTACATGAAATTACATATACGCTGTATAGGCGGAACTAGAGACCAAATACTAGGAGTGCTAAAATTATGTAGAGAACACAGACCCGCGGGGGCTACGCCCCACACCCAAAATAACATACTTCGGTTTTATAATTACTATAACCATTTTTAAATGCACCATGAATACATAAGGACACTAATATTTAAGTAAATCAACAGTAATATACCTGATAAATACATAAGGTATATTATATTATTTAGGTGATAAAAATAGTAACGTGGAAGTATAAATGGATAAAAAAAAATGTGTTCAAGTAAATACCACTTTGCTGTACAATAGTTGTTGAGAATATCGTTGTAATGGATGTGTTATATTTGAATTCAATTTGAAACATTTTCTCATGGCTATAAATAGTTCGTAAAAAGTCGAAATTGTTTGAAGAATTTACGATGTATGGAAAATGCTAATATAAAACTTTGGTGAACACTTCAAGAGTCTTCGGTTATTCATTTTGGAAATACAACAAAATCTAAAAAATGGGAATTCGATTTACCACTGAATATCGAATATCGTAACAATTATAAGTTCGAACACTCATAAAAAATTAAAGTTTAAGTATACGTTTTTTTATAGGTAGAAAAACTTATGTGAAATCTTAAATTAACATTTTTAATCTTAGGCCTTAGCTATGAAAAAAAAATCTTTTATGAATTGCTAATTGAAAAATAATTAAAAATATTTGAAAAATTTCTCATAGTTATAAATAGCTCAAAAAGAGTCAAAATTGCTTTAACATTTTACCATTTAAGGAAAATTTTAATTTTAACATTTGATATAAATTTCAAGTATCTAGGTTTATTCGTTTTTAAATCACAACAAAATATCAAAAATTCATTAATTTACTGATAAAAATTGAAAATTCAATGTTGTACACATTTTAGATTCAAACGCTCATAAAAAATGTTAATTTCCAGTAAACTCTTTTAGATTCTGAGTGGAACGATGAGTGTATTGATTTTACAAAGAAGTGTTTTTTTTTGTGTGTGTGTGTGTCTGTGTACACGATAATGCTTCGATTTTCAACTTCAGTATCTTGTTCGATTGGAAAGTGAATATCGTTGGTGCATTGGGGAGGTCAAAATTTAAAATTCACAGTAGTTTTCAAAGGCGCCGTGAAAAACAAAAGAAAAATTAAAGAAAAAAACCGGGAATTCGTACGCATATTCTGTTTTCGAAAAAAACGATTTTGGTTTTTGGTGCAACTCAGAAACAAATGACCGTAGGTACATACAATTTTGACTGTATGTTTATATTAGCATTTTCTATACACCATAACATTTTCCAAATATTTTGACTTATTTGCTGTTTACGGAAATTTTCAGTTTCCAATTTTATTAGTATTTTTTCTATGAACGTCTATAAAAATGTATTTGTTGAGTAAAAATACTTGAAAATTTAATAGAAAGCTCCTACTATATTGTTACAATGACTTTTAAAAATTATTAAAAATCCTAGGTCACAGTTTTTTTTTATAAGCATTGTATGCATTTGGGATTGTATAATATTAATCGTGGGTAATTGAAACTTCAAAAGTATACTATTATATATCTATAATAGTATGACGGTTTGTTATTGATCTATAACGCGTTATAAGTACCTAATGGATATTATGATATAATTAATTTGGAATTTATTATAGGTACAATTTTTTTTTTAATGCCATAGATAAGTATATAATATGTCTTATACCTAGACTAACATATCGTCTCCGCTCAGAATCGTTTTTCTTATACTACAATGATATTATATCATTGAATTCAAATTTAATACCATCCATTATACAGTGACCCACTTGTAACCTATACTATACAGCAGATCACCTTTTCTTGTTTAAGATAGTACCAATTGTGATGAGTCTTCTATCAACATTTATAATTATTTAGCTAATTTAGCTATGAAAGGAAAAACTTTTATAAATTTCTAACTGAAAATTTTTTTGAAAATTTTCTAAAATTTTGAAGAATTCTAATTTCTAATATTTGATATACCTATAATCATTACAAACAATAACTTTTGTTTCTGCTAAAAACGAAGAAATAAAAAAAACCTTATGTAAAGGTAAAAAACTATTTGTTTCATATGATTTTTCAATTTTTGCTGTTTTTGAACTAGGGGTGCTAAATTAAAGTTTGGGGGTGCTGAAGGACACCCAAGCACCACCCTAGTTGCGCCTATGAAGTACGCTGCAAGTCTATTAAGTATTAACACGATTTCCCTAGAAGACCCATTATTATATGGATATGTTGTAAACATATTGTTATACGTAAATATTTAACGCAGTTATATAGGTACATTAATTATAATATTTTGATACATGAATTATAAATATTATTGAGTATTGACACTGCTACAAATTTATTGTAAAATGTGTTTTTGGTGTGACATTAGGTGTAGTCTACTATCTACTCTATTAGCATTGGGCTACTAATGGGTTTCCTTTTCGTTTTGAATTTTTTTGTTTTAATAACTCCGCCAACTTAAATGCATTTAGAAATATATAATGTACGCAGTTTCCTGTTTACCTAAATTATGGTTCTAGTTTTAAAAACTAATTTTAAGGGGGCCGCTGATGGTACAACTAATCACGTAAAACAGGCCAAAAGCTAGACAAAACTCTTGAATTTTAGTTTGACGAATTTTAATTTTGAAAACTTATTGAAAATCTTTAACAACTTTACCAAAGCATGGCAGAGGCAATTTATCATTATTACAAAAAAGTAATAGCGTACTACTAAACTACTTATATATTTAATATAAAATACCAAAATTTGTTAAATGTTAACTGTTTTTTAAATCGTCGATATCTTCTCTACTAAACTGCTCATATGTAGACTATTTTTTTTTTAAACATTTATTAGAATTTTTTCTATTAATGCATACCTATTTCTTTAATTTGTGTATACTATAATTTTATCACCAATCCGTTTCCTCCCTTCATTCGTATGTAGGTATAAGCTGTTTCGGTGTATACCATATTAATTAATTATAGTGTTTTTTCACGTGGGCCGTACGCTTGCCTGTTAAGTTATATATAAATAACGTTCTAGTGACTTTATTTTTTTTAAGTGCATTTTAAATGCGTTATGCATTAAGCGCGGTAACACCTTTCCATAACGCACTATATAAATATGTAATATATTACGGTGCCAATGTCGAAATAGCAAAATGCATTGTTGCAGTTGAAATCGAAATTCAGAATCATTTAGACTTAATTATAATAACTTGACAATTGCCTATACCTACCAGCTACTGAGCTACATTACAAGTACAATGGGGTATTTTAGGTAGGTACCTATGTAAATATGTTAAAATAAATTGTATTCTTACTTTGGGCACGATTTTTATTTCGGTCACTTTTCTGCCATCTGACGGTCCAACTTTTCTCAATTTAAAATGTTTCGCTTCGTCGGAGGCGGCCTGTCGACATAAGATAGGATAAATAAATATATTTATATTAAAATAATAAACAATCATAAAAGATTGTGTCTGAGCAAAACATTTGACGATTCGCGAGACGCAAGAGTGCGGAGGACGCGAATTTTTTTTAAAGTACACCAATCAAATGAAACGCATCGCAAAAATATGAATTTAAATTTAAAATTATATACCGCGATCGGTGGTTGGTCATTGGTGACGGTGGAAGCGGCAGCTGCAGTCTTATCTTTGGTCCTCCACGGCACAGTAGCCTTCGGCACCGGGTCGAGTCCATCTTTCACCCACGGCGGACGAAATCTCTGGTTGTTGCCGCCGGACATTCAAAACGTTGAACTGTACAATATATTATAGGTAGAAAAATCAATAATAACACCAATGGACGATGGTGGTAATAAATCACGATTAAATCTTGAGAAAAAATCAATAATAACAGAGAGGTAGGTAAATATATTTGTGTTTATTACATTTTGCTAGACTACAGCTGGAAAGAAAATTCGTTAAAAACACAGAAAATCAGAACGAATGGCAGTGGCGAACTGGACGACTTAAAAATAGAATTTATTATTATGGTGTGGGAAGATATTTCACACTGTTTGGCGACATTCCATATCAAACACTTGGTGTAAATATATATATATTTATATATATCATATATAATAATATACAGTGTGAGAGAGACAAGGAGGGGTGAAGACACAAAAAAAATACGTGTATACATCTCAATGAAACTCAAGAAAACACCAATTTAACAGCATCATCAAAAATATAAATATAATACTATATTTTAAATATAAACGTAACACATATTTATTTTTATTACTATAATTCATTTTCACAATACCTAACAAGTACTCATTATTTGGCTTTACATTTATATAATAATTTACACACGGTTATCATTATTTTGCAGAGTATATTTGAAACAATGTCTTGCTGATGGCTGGCCCAATAGTTTTGATTGGTATACCATAGGATATATTTGCCAATAATAATGGATTATCTGATCTTCTAAATGCGTTTACAAGTAATTTTGGACTAGGGTATTGCTCAACAATTGCAAATGCTTTATGAACAGACAATCCTCGGATCTGAAGTAATTGCCGAATCAGCATATCTCGTACAGTCATGTTCTATAAAATTAATTTATATTATATTACAGTCGAATAAAAATAAAAACTATTTTGTACAATACGAACATACCTTGTTCTTTGCAGAACCTGACGAAAAAGTTTTAAAAGATATGAGTTTTACTACATTTGAGGGGTTTCCATAACCCGAATCTACTTCATCAATATGAGTTGTAAGCATTTTGTCCTGTAAATATTTAAAAAAAAAATATCTATAGACATAAAATATACATTGATTTGATTTATAAACAAGATTATGACAAGATTATACCTTGAACATATTTGTAAGTATATTAGAGAAGTTGGCAATATATTTCATAGATTCCAAATGATTTTCTGTTCTTACAATTGTAAATCCATCTATGACCTCCGTGTTTGCCAATGCTTGTTGTAAATGAGATATAGGTAATCCATGATATTTTTTTTCATCCTCAACTAGATAGATTTTGTTTTCAAGTCCACATTGTTTTAATCTAAACTATAAAAATTAAGATTAACAAATTTAATATACAATATTATTGTTTCATAAAAATGCATTTACTTTCTGCTCGTGAAAACGACCATCTTGAATGCTACCTGATAGATCATCTAATCGTTTTCGTTCTAGTATGTATGGTAACATAAGTTCTTTTCCACTTCTGTCACAACAAATCCAAGCAAAATCTCCGACACTCAATCGTCTCATTTCGAAAGTCACATTTAAAGATGACAATTCTGAAATTACTTTGTCCACGTTGGTTTTTCTATTATAAAAAAGTACCAATAAATGAAACATATGGTTTCTAAAATAAAAGAGTTAGGTTACATTACATTACAAGTGACATACCGTAAACTACTTGATTCGCCTGTATCAATAAGCAACATGACAGTAAATTCATTTGGCCATAAAACAATCTTTTCTTTCTCTGTAATGGCAGGATTGTTTCTCTATTTCAAAAAGATTCAATTAAAGCATTGCAATGTAAAATTTTTTGATCTATTTAACTCTTATCCATCCATCAATGTAATAAAAATATAAATTTCAAAACAAATATTGATTATAGTAATTTGCTACTTTCTAATATTTGTATAATATTTATAATTCAACAGTGCTCTAAGAAGTTATGTTTACATTAATGGTGGGATTCTGTAGTCTCTACACAAGACTTTTAGATTCTGAGTGGAACGATGAATGTATTGATTTTACAAAGAAGTGTTTTTTTTTTTTT
>WHPZ01589839.1:316-11682 GCA_016617965.1 Macrosiphum rosae
ACACACACACACACACACACACAAATAAATATACGAGGATTTTTATACTTGGTTGACGTGAAACAATGGTTAATACCCGTCGGAAATTTGCTCGTGAGCGAACGAGTAATGAAGATCGTGAAGTCGTGAGATACCGTTGTTCGGGGGGCTCCGATAAATTACACACACACACACACATATACACACGATCCGGTGCACATGAAAAGAAAATATATAGATGTCCGGTCTTATTTGCCATACGCGTCTATAATGGTGCTCTAGTGTACGTATTATATTGTTATAATATCATATTATACATTTTTTATCGTCTCCTCTTATTCCATTTCTCTGTCGTCTCTTACGCACGCATATTATTACCGTACCTGGTATATCGGATGAGTTTGAATAATAGTCCGACCCGATTCCTTCGCACAGCGCACACTGCAGCACACAACACCACGACACACGGTCAGTCCGCGCAAACCACCGTCATTACACGACCGTTTGGTTCGCCCTTTCGCGCGTTCGCTATAATAATAATGATAATAATATTATATTCGGCTTGCTCTGCCTAGGCGTATTCAATACGACACATTATACTGTTATAGCCGTGTCGGGCCGATTCTTATTCGCGCGTACGTGAGCGATTCCTTCGGAGCACGGTGCAGCTGGACACCGCGGCTCAGCAGTTGTATATACACGCGAAATAAAACGTTTTGCGGTCGAAGATTATTATATATTATTGTCTCCCGATTATTATCATGTCCTTCCCCGTAACGTGACCACAGCACCGGTCTTTTGATATTATTATTGTGCCTATAGGTACCGGAAACTAACGACAGCGATTGCGTTGACCTGCTACGAAAATTGTACAAATTACGCCCGGTCCTTTCATCGCCCCCGTTTTCAATGCACGTCCCGCGCTCGTGTATCGATGAAAACCGTCGAGTTCGCCTAATGTTACGAACGATTAACAGGACCAGCCCGAAGTGTATAATAATCGTATAATAAGCCGTTTTATTGTACGACGTGATACGCTACCATTGCCGCCGCCGCCGATTTCGTTTCTCAATAGCCTACGTCTGCAATAGTCGTTTTTGAATCATTAAATATTGTAAGGTGTGGAAAATAACGCCAACTGCAGAGTTCAAGTAGTGTACAAATTACAAATAATTTGGTGGCACGCAAGTCTCCATGCTGTTATAATTTCGTTATAATGTCCATCCAATTCCAATATCATATATATATATATATATATATGATATATCACTCGGTTTTAAATTTAAATAATACGATTACAAAAAGAATCGTGAACAATATTGTTAGAATATTGTACATAAAATGAATATAATAGGCAAAAAGAAAGATACGATATGACGTATAAAAGGAAATTTTAATACGATTATACATAAAGGTAAGAAGAAATAGTGCTATTGTGTATACATTTTAATACTATATATTATAGTATATAGATGAATCAAAAATCGATGTATGAAGATGAACGATAAATAGGAAAGCCAGACTCATATGATATAAATTAAAATAAAAGATTTCGATAGTTAGAAAATTAATTAAATGACACAATATTTGAGTAAGATAAAAATTAAGGTTTATTTTATTTATTTGTACGACAATATAGGTATTTAAGTTAAAAAATATGATAAAAATCAACGATTTGAATCTCCTTATTAATAAGTAGCACCTATTTCCTTTAACAGGTGATTTACATGTAATATGTAAGCCGTGAACCCTGCAGAAATGACTAGACGTTTATTCATTGTCAATAACAAACATTAGGTAAGTAATACATCTACATTATTTCCAAACTCATCTTAAATATAATGTTGTGTTATATACTATTTTATTTAAAGTTTATTTTTGTTTTCAAGCTATACGTATCTGGATTGGTATCATCCTGCAGTATCCCTTTATTCATTTTTAAATTTTGTAAGTGACAAATTTAAATTTATTTTTTATTTGTCAACAGTTTTATAATTATTCCTAGAAAGAAAGCAGAACAATACCTAGTTAAAAAATTTCAGTCAGCTTAGTATTTGTGGGGTCGACTTTAGTTGTGTGTTGGTAGTTGGTATATAGACATATAGTCCAGAGGGGAGGGGCAAACTTTTTTAATTACGATCTACCGAGAGTATATTTTTTCTTTGCACATCGACTAACGTCAAGTCTAATTTGTAAATGTTTTCACCAATATGTACAAATAATAAACATACTTGTATAAATAATACAATGAAAGAGTAAAGTTATCTAAAAATGAGCGTTTTTACATTAAATTTTCAAATTATTTTAACATTAATTAACATTATTATGGCGTCGTAGAAGCGTGTCATTTCCCGTTGGTCAGTTATTTATAATCTGTGAAAAAGTCGCTAACTTCTAAACGGAAACTCTACTCTAAATTATCATCAGATAGTATAACTCGGGAAATCAGTATTTATAGCTTTTATAACTTTCATGTGATAAAATACCATTTCACACAAACCGGTTAATCCGAAATATGTATGTAACTACTAACAAGTAACACTTACGTTCTACTGAATTTTTAATAATAAATTCTATCAAAGGGGGATCGACTTTGATATCGTCCCTGATCGACCGTAGATTTACTACAGATACTTAAAATGTCATCCAAATATTATTGTTAAAATTGTACAGAATATGATATGGTATGACTTTCAAAATAATTTAGCTTTTTTGAGTGATTTATGGTCTTATAGACATTACAAACTCTTGACTATTGTTAGTTTTTTTCCCATGTATTTGCTAAAAAAATGTATGGCTTGAACATATTGTATACGATTCTTCGTAAGTCATAATTTGAACTTAATGCAATTTAAAAATATTGAAAATGCATATGATAATGTTAAATTTTTTACAATATCATGAAATTTTCAAATTATATTATTTTATTGTTAAAAAGTTTTTAAATTTTCATTTTTAATAGCTAAGACTTAAACATGTAATACAATGTTCTTCATAAGTTATTCTTACGAAAGCTCAAAATATCAAAAATAAATATGCACAGTTTATTTATAGACTTTTCTATAGTTAAATATATAATTCGTAGGGACTTGAAACTTTTCGCCATTACGTATATTATTATTTACTTCATACACAATGAAATGTTCAAAATATTCAAATTTAAACTTTTATTATATCATGAACCTATTTGCTCCATTTTACGATACGTAGGTATTGGCTTAACACTTATAAGTTAATAATATCTATATTATATGAAATAATACTATTAAAAATATATAATATTAATAATAGTAATAATCTATGCGATTTGTCTTTGGTAAAAATAAGTCCAACCTCCAATATTTCTAATAAAAAAATGAATTACAAATAGGTAGCAATATAAATAATATTATAAAATATCATTAGAAATATAGGCTGACAGATGTAAATGGTCTGTCTCGGCTAAGAATCGTTTTTTATCGTACGCAATGATTTATCATTAAATTCAAATTTAACACATCCATTACATCGACCTACTCAATGACGAGTTATGGCGCTTTACACTCACTATACAGCACAGCGAATTTCTCGATTTTAAGATTCAATACTACTATTTCATATTTAAACATAATTGTATTGTATTAAAACATTTTTAATAAATTTAGAAGGTAAACAATAGGTACATTTATATTAACACTAAAAACACTTATAAAATCTCTACAAATTAGGAATTAACATTGAACAAGTACTCCCACTAATAAATAACCAGTTACATAGAAAACAATTAATTTCAGATAATAATCTATTAAGAATGTAATTAAAAATGCATTTAGAATATAAATCACGTTTCAACATATAAGTGTAGTCAAACAGAAAAGTTCTAAACTTTTACAAAATAATAACTTCAAATTGTAGAATTTGTTATAGACCTACTTACATCATAGAGGTAGTACTATGGTTAGAATTAAATTATATTTAAATTATTGGTCATCGAATTTATGTATTTATAATTCAAATTATGATAATGGGGCTTAGATAACAAATGTTTAAAGCAAAATGTCCATATCCATATGTATAACAAAATAGGTGGAACAGAAAAAAAATAATAGCAACTATTAAAAATAAAAATAAAAATTTTGACTGTTATGAGTACCTACACTAAAATATTTTTTTTAAGTTGTACCTATATGAATGTACTATTCGTATATAAAAATCTTGGGGATTTGGGAAGTGGGGTGAGCTTGGGAAATTCCCTTTTAAAGAAAGTTATGACATTAGATTTTTTCATTTTACAATTTTACATATTATAATACCTACCTATCAAAATTTGTTCCTAATTTCATGGAAAATGTGAATATTTTCCAATTTAAGTTCTTGCTTCTAAATAAACAGGTGTACACGAGTTTATTTATAGCTTATTTATGGTACATTGATTAAGATCAATGTGTTTTCATTACAGAATTGTAATTAACTGTATCTGTATCAGTAATATAATCACCTGATAAACATACTAGGTAGAATTATAATAAACCTAACCTAACCGTACATAACCTGGTATAACAAAATGTGTATAGAATTTTTCGGTATGTTAATAAATTATTTAATCTTATTAGAGAGTAAGTGATTTTCTAATGAAAAACTAAAATATATTGACAATTATTTTAAGTACAAATAATAAATATATAGTTTTTAAACACGACAAGTTTAAAGAATTGAAATAAAACATTTAAATCTCTGTTTTTGAAAATTAAAATTTGTTCAAGCAATCAATCTTTTTAAATCTTTTATGGACGTATAGTGTATTTTTCTTCATTCGAATTTTAGGAAGTAATGAAACTTGAAAGGGAATTTATGTGAAAAGAATTTAAATGGTTGACTAAATAAAATGTATTGTCCAATGAATATAGGATTTAAGAATGCATTTTTTTTTCCTTTTTTAGTAATCATTTTAAGAATGTCTGTTCAATTTTTAAGATGTACCATTTTAAAATGAATGTTATATTTAAAAAAAATTAATTACAATAAAATAATGTATTAAAATAAACAAAAATATAACATTTAAATTCAATATATTTTGATCGATTCATGTCATAAATAAAAACATGAATTGTTGTGACAATATTTTTTATGGTCATTTGATATTATATTTTCAGTTTATATTGGATATGATTGTTTATAATGGTTAAAATCATTTAAAAATATACCTAGTATTGACCTAAAACAAAAAAAAACCTTGTGTCAATAAAAGTTTCCACTGTGGTTATACGCTGCAGAGCATTGATGCACTTTAGTTCAAGGTAATGTTAATTATTAATCAACGGTATAATCACATTTCCAAACATTTTCTATAATACGCGGTATATAGTAATATAGTAGGTATTCATAATATATATATATATGTATGTATATATAGACTGTCAGACTGGTACCTAAGTGGTAGGTACCAGTGTATCAACCATATAATAATATAATAGGCTCGGTTCGTCAGTGTACATATTAGACTTAACTCATAGCGTGCAGGGGTGCGTTACAAAGAACACTAAAACTCTTAGCGTCCATATATTATTCGCATGTATATATCTATAGTTTGTCCGTTAACCGCGTGTTGCCCCCCCTCCTTATCGCGCAGATATCAGAATAATCAAATGTCAGCCTGCAAGAGGGCCGTGTGTGACGTCGTTACGGGCGAGCCGTGCAGGGTTGAACTTGTACTATACTAACCTTACTGAAACGGTTTGTGCGAGGGGGGGGGGGCAACAGACAAAACGACTAACCATTAGCACGATTGTCGTCGGGAGCGGGTGAGTTAGGTCACAGGGAATTATAAACAGGAAACGTGTGTGAGTGTGTGTGTGTGTGTGTGTGTGTCGGAGGAACTTATTGATCGTTCCGATCACGCGAGACAGTCATGTTATATATTATTATTATAAATAAGCACAACACCGTGAATGTATAAATAACCCATGTTTAAAGACCGTGTTCGTATATAATATGGTTACTGGATGGTAATTATTATATTATATTTGTACACATACCGAAAACACGGGACGCCGACATACGTAGGTATATAGAATTACTACACAGCATTGTATATATAATGGCCCATTATGAACGGGGAGGTTAAATGGCCAAACTACAGTATATACTTTACTATATACTGGTGTACAAAAATATAATATAGTATTATCATTGCCACTGCCACCGCCATAACACACCGCCGAGCCACACAGTGATTACCGAGACGTAGGTATATATACCTTCAACCGTTGTCAGTCGCGCTGGTGTGCCCAACTGTATACCTATATAATGTAGTAGGTAGGTAGTATACATATATAATATACGTCCTATGGGCTACGGGTCGCAGTCGCGGGCATCACACAACAAGTTTCTGTACAACATGTAGGTAATGATAATATTCGTGTGTACGAAATTCGAGGGGAAAAAAAAAGGAACCGAACGACGAGAGGAAAATTCGAAAAACATATAATGACACGAGTCGGGAGGAAGCGTCGTCGACACACGCACACGCGCACATACAATGCACATGCCTACAAGTTTGTGTGATTGCCGCGGTTCACACTGCAGCAACAGGTAATGCGGTAAAAATTGCTGTACAAGCAGAACAACCACATGTACCTACGTATACAGGCTCGTTGTTGGCCGGAAGTGACTTTCATTAGTAAAATGTGTATCGTGTGTATACGGGTACGATATTAGCGTCTTTCCTGAGTATTTACGGGAAGTGAATTAAAACGACATCACGGTTTTGTTGAAATGTCACACGGATTTTTCTTTGAATTTTTCCACTGACCCGTTTTACGGTCTCGCGACGGTATTGTGATCTTTTCCGTGTTCGTCTCCCCGAGTCACGCAAGTCACAACTATGTATTTTTCACATAATATATACATATAGATGTGGGTATAAAATATGTGATCAAATAAATAAAATAGTTTTCCATCACCCCCCATCCGAAAACTTCGTATTGCTCCGTCATATGACAGACAGGAATAGTTGATACTCCATTTTCAAAATTGTCTTTACAGTCAAGTTGACGAAAGAAAAAAAACATATTTTGTTTATATTGTTATTGTTACTTAAGATTCAAGCCAATAAAAGTTCAAACCCATTTAACCAATAAATATAAACTCACAATAAATGTATTATTCACAGTGTACATATTGCTTTATCTGTACTATAATTGATAAATTGTAGTTAAACACCAATTAATTTCTAGACAATAATCAAGTATCCTTACATTGATTACGTCTTTTCCACTAAATATTTCAATGTGCAAAACAAAAAACTATGGGTCGAGAAAAAAGTTTGGTGTTTTGATTTTGAAAATGTCACGGTGAACTAAATTGTAGATATATTTTTACCTACTTGATATTTGATGTAAGTGTATAGGCACACAAAGAAAATATGTATGTAATCTACAAAAAATATTTTACCTTATTTAGAATTTCAGATCTGTCATTTATATATATTTTAGAATTGCAATAGCATCACAAATTAGTTCATTTTTAATTTTCATTGGTTTCTAAATTTTAGACTTTAACATTTAAAATATTGAAATTACTACCACATAATAATAACAAAAATAACACCTTGAAAAATATAAATCAAAACATCTTTTATAAACAATTTGTTATAATTGTATTATACTGCAGCCTTCTAAATTTATCAATTTTAGATTCTGAGCGAGAATTGAATTTACAATTTATTATGTTAGTTCGTGTTCTAAGGTAATTTAACTATTTAATTTTTACATCCTAATTTCTAACCATCTATTTTTTTTTACTATTATAATTTATATAGCTATTTTTTAATATAAAAAATATAAAAAATATTGTTAAGAATATTAAAAGAAAGATAATAAACATATAAAAATTGAATAATAATAATAATACAAGAATAACGTTTTAAATTTTAATCAAGCTGAATAAAATGTACAAAATTCAATGGTGTAAATTTATACATCATGCACTATATATATATATAAAGGATTATTATTAAATATTATTTATCGACATTTATGAGGAATAGACATTTAAGTTTGGTGTTGTAAGACAATTTATGCTCTATAATATATATATAGGTAGTAATTATTTTATATTTTTTTTTTACCTAGGTAGTTATTTTTAATTAGTTATAACATTTCTATATTAAATCAGTGTTAGATATCATCTCATAAAAAAAATTAAAAGCATGTGTTTATTCTATGTAATTTGTGTAATAATTTTCTACTTCAAATAAAATCAAATATTTGAGCGTAGCCAAGCAATGGCGGAGTGGCTTTCCTGTTAACGAATTGTTATCATCTTAATGTACGCTAATAATTAAAACTACCTATATAAACAGTTACAAAATATTATCTCAATTAATAATGAAGTGTGGGGTTTGATTTTCAAAACACAATATTAGTTGATTTTAATGTGAAATAAATGTAAGTTAATATTGTTAAAAAAATAAATATTTTTTTCGATGTGATTTAGTGAATATTACAGTAAATTTGTTTTAAACGATTTAAGAATTTGTTTGATGAGTGAATTACTGTCATTCCTAAGAAGCCTAACCTTGGCTCTACATTATGTAGATATCTATGACACCTATAATAAGTGAAATCGTTAACGAATAAAGATTTCATGGTTTACGATTTATCAGCAAACAATTTTCATTACCTTGAAACAGTTATTATTAATTGTTAATACTTGGGAATCGTTAGCACGACTATTATTAAATTTAAATTAAAAAAAAAAAAATTATTCATTAGAACCGTCATATTATTTTATCCCACTAGCTACTATGATGATTCAAAGTTATAAATTGAAATAAATAAATAGTTATAATTAAAATGTCAAGATTTTGTTTCTGTATACTATGTATATATTTTAAACTCTCAGTTTGCTTCAAAACATTACCAACTAGTTAATAGTTCAGCACGCGATGCCCTTAGTTTAAATTATATTTGACGACATGAACCAAAAACATTTTCATATATTATGTTATTTTAATTTTAACGTACCACTTTGAAGAGTCTAAAAAGACGAAATAATAGGTAACAAATGTTTGAATAGTATTATAATTGTATTTCCTCGCTTCAACGATAGATTATTGTGACAGATCCATTTGTTTTGTATGTTTACATGTTTGTCATGCGTTTAATATTTTTCAATGTTTATTTGAGTACCATTTAGACATATATTTTATTTCATATTTGAAAATTAGATTAATTTAATGTAAACAGTATAGGTAATATTAGTAATTAGTATATAACCATATAAATTATACGATGTAGCCATGTATAGGTGTGTAACCAACTAAAATTTAAATTATTGGGTTTTACATGTACTCGATAAAGACTATACCCCTATAATATTGTTCTATACACATATTATTCAGTTTCTAGTTTTAATATATGATTGATTGGTGATACGACAAACAATACAATATTACGTAATATATTGTATTATATGCAAGTGTGTGTACCACGTAGGTATAATATACACACATTATTGAGAGTATAGCAGCGACAATTCGCCGCAGTCGTTCAGATGGAGACGCAGATAAAAATATCTACTAGTGAGATTCAGACATTGACATTCGAGTCTAGTCTTGAACGTGTTTACGCGCGGTCTTTATGCAACAAAAAAATAATAAAAGCCACTTCAGAAGATGTCACGTACGGCAGATAGCGAAGCTTCGGAAAAATCATTATAACAGATTTGGCCGCGGAGATAAGTATTGTCATATCATACACATAGGTAGATGTTTTAAACTTCCCGTAATACACACGAGGAATGCGTAACGACCGTCTTGCGGTATATATATACCATGCACACGATGCGTGTTGGCACACCGAAATGCGAAAAACAAACCTCAGAATATTATCGTGTCCGGACTATTCGGCAGCAACGAAAAACGGGTAATAACTTTTGTGCATGCATACATTATGATTATATAATGTACGTGTGTGTTTAAATGTAAGTGTGCTTGCGTGTGTGTGTGTGTGAATAATGGTGGGCACGACGTGTACCTACATACGTGTATATGTGTGTGTGTAAGGGCGGCGGCAGAGCAAGGTTGTGCCTTGCACCTCACACGCTCGTGCCCGCTAATAATCAAAACGTAACTAATCACCCCGAGCACGCTATATCTAATAATAATATATGCAACTCGAAACGGAATCACACACACCCACCCACACACCGCACTACCACTCCCTCCCCCCCCCGAAGTTGTCTTCAAAATCGCAATTATTACAACAACAATGTCTGTACACACGGCGAAATAATATAATAATAATATTATATAGGGGTAACTCGATAAATCGTTGTTTATTTGCTTATTTGAGTATGTGAGTTTAAATGAAAAAACCTGTCCTGCATGCAAACTGGAATATCCCGATGATAGTAATTGTAGGAACTAAAAAAACAAAAAAAACGGCCGTACGAAAAAAGTATGGCATCAGAGGTTTGTGTGCGTCAGTCGCAAAAAACGTGAGATTGGAATGCGACGTGTATGACATATAATATGTAAATAAATTATAATATTCCCCCTTGGGCCCTAAAGAATTTCGTCAATTGAACCTAAAATATTTTTGTTATAGTTGTGAAGTTATCATATATTGACGTTTTTATGACTTACGACGCACTAGCAAAATATATAGTACAAGCAGTAGATGTAACTATATATTGTAATTTACCTATTACTCAAGGTCGATTACAATAGTTTGTATTTAAACACTCATTTTTTTTATTTTAAATATTATTATTATTATAACTGTTGAGGTTTATAAATACTTACTCTCTATATTTTAATATAAACGATCAATTGGTGAACTTCAAATTATCTTGAATATTATTGATGTAAGAAACTAGCATGGAGCTTATAATATATATTGTACAATATTAATATACAAATAAAATAATCATCATTTGCAGACTGTATAAGGTACATATAACTTACATACGCTCGTGACATCGTTTCGATGAAATTACCTGTTGAATATTTTTGAAGTGCCTAATATAAAGTCATAGATTACTATTGTTAGTAGGTAGGTACTTAATATATAACTTAATATTGTAAACAGCTTTCGAGTATCATAAATTATAAATATAATATCCATATCATGTAAATTAAAAGTTGAAATCAATTTGAAAACATGTATAATATAATATATAGGTATTGGATATGATTACAATATGCATTGTCAAGACAATAATGTATCTTCTCATAGTTTTACTATAGGTTAATGGAACTTTAATCTTGCTCGAATTATTCGTAGACTTGTAGTACCTATATATAATATGGCGAGTAGATTACCCGGTTAAGCCATCACGCAAAATCGATGCCCTATCACTTAACAGCAACAACAACAATATATTTTACTTCATCTCAATGATTA